>VZRQ01004173.1:445143-612232 GCA_013397975.1 Machaerirhynchus nigripectus | reverse complement strand
CCCCTTTTTTTTTTTTAAATTCTGGACATCAAAATGAGACCCAGATAATGTATACAGAAGTGAAATTTTCTATCTACTTCCTCTTATACTGTGCAGCTTGTATTTCAAGGATAACACTTTTTTTCCTAATTATAACAATATACTGACTAGTTTCTCCTAGGATATCTATCAGTACAACTAAGTTCTCAGTAATGTCATCAAATTCCCCTGTCAACAGTTATTATTCTTAGACATATAGAGCTCTGCTTACTTCAGTTAATTAACATTTTTTCAGTGGAGATTACTTTATCATTTGATCTGGACCACTATATAAAACAGATATGCATTAAAAATTTTTACCAGTCTAGAAAATCTAGACAAACTGTGTCACTGATTACATTGGTTTTCTCCCATAAATTTGCTAGAAAGGTTGAGCTGCTATGAAGGAAAACTCAGATCTCTCTGTCAAGATTGTATCTAAGTTATGATGATGTATTGGCAAACTGCTTTTATTTTTGCATTTAGCTAGTCTTCATCCAGTTTTAATTATCTACTTTGATTTAGGGAGGTTTTTTTTGTCAACTGTGATATTAAAGATTTAGTAAAATATCTTGTCAATATCTACTGTAATTGCTGAGTTTGGCATCCAAATTTTTTATATCATGGTTGTTTGTCAGAGCTAAATAAAAGTTACATAAACCCTTTTTGACTGTCATTAGTTATTTCAGCATTCTTTTATTTTTATATGAATGACTTCTATATTAGACAATCAACTGGACTCACTGGAGCTTTGAATACCCTATTTTTAATAATTGGGCACCAGATTTCTAAAAAGTGTAAGAATGACTGATTTTGAACATAAGAGAAATCAACTGAATATTCACTACAAATAGCAAGAAAGCCATCAATAGCTTCACTATATTTGGGGAATAAAGGACTGTTTCAGAAAATGAATACACTAGAAAAAATCGTGCTCTTTGACTAAAATTTGGAAAGAGAAGAAATTAATGCTTTTCCACATATTGCTTTAACAGCATTAGGCGTCTATGTGACCAATTGATTTATTACAAGTATCCAGCATTTTCACAAAAACCATCATTATTTTAACCTATTTCCAGACAAAAATTATGAGAGTCACATTATTACTAGAACCAGTTTTCTGTATGCTTGTATGACATCAGTGCCAATATGAGTAAAAAATGATTCATTCTTCATGCATAATTCGTAATGCCATTTCTTTCTCTCTCCTTTTCCTTGTGAAAACTGGTTAATTACAGAAGCCAATGGCCACTTTTAGCCACTGGCCATGTTAGCAGCTCTGATGGTTTGGTTGGAGATTGGTAACTGCTGCAGTTTCTCAAAAGGTAGAGGATTTAATCAACTGTTGGTGTTGCAAAATGCATGTGTAGGTCTGTGTTTCGGAGAGTGAAATAACATCTCAGTTCTTATGATAGCACCACTTTTCTTCAAATTAATAATGGGGGAATTCCTTCACTTCAAGTGATAGAGGATTTTGATGCTTTTTTTCTCAGTTTTTATTTATGACTTTTAGCTGCGTTCAGCAGTGAAGAAATCCTTTGGTCACTAAAGACTAAAACAACAATCTACTACCTGAGTCTTTAGACTCATTTTTCTTTTTTTTTTTTTTTTTTTTTAAGAAAACAGTGTTATTTGAGAAAAATATAGACCACTAAGGCAATAAAACAATTTCCTTAATCTTGCAGAAATTCCTGGTTATTTTCATACAAAGCAATAAACTAGGTCCATGTCTACTTACCATATGTCACAATTTTGCAATATAAAATTTAGCTTTCCCTTCAACCTTGCATTTTTTCAGTCAAAACCTTTCTCGTAGTTTTATTAAAATGTTAATTAAGAATACTCACAGCATGTGTGTCATTAATGGTTTTAAACAGAATACAAAAAACCTGCTTTCACTATTACTTAAATACCAAAAATAATCTGACATTCAGGGCTGTCTATATTCAGAGCTTTCAATTTCAAAGTGATCCTTCTTTTGGCACTAGCCCTTAAGTAATTATTTCTTACTTGAGGAGAATGATTCTTTCTCCAGCTGAGGCAGCAGCTGCATCATATTGATGTAATCCAAAAAAAGGGAAAAAAAAATTGTTATTTTTGCTTGGATAGATGACTTGAGGAGTCTCTATACAGAAAAAGTCACTTAAAGTAACGATGTTTTCTCAGAGGCAAACCCATCTGCCACTGCAATTACTAAGTTTTTTCCACACACTGAGTTTTCTTTTGATTTTGTACACTATACACTTGTGTTCCCTTAATTATTCTTACTAAAAGCAGCAAAAAAAACCAAAACAAAAACCACAAAACAAATCCAAAAACCCCATGTCCTACAGATAAGGTATTTCATACTATCCAGTTTTCCCAGAAGAATAGTTTGATTTTTTTTTTTCCAAGGGAGATGATATCTTGTGACTTAGAGGTCATGGATTTAGCGATAAAGTATGAAATTTTGACCACAAAATATACTATTGACACCAGGAAATTGTTTGGTAAATTACTTTGTGTTTGGGTTTGGGGTTGTTTTGTTTTCCTTCTCCCCCAGCATTTCTTTGTGACACATTAGCTGTCAAGTCTGATGTCCTGATTCCCGTGGTGACAAAAACCAGATGTAGTTGAAAAGTACAAAACTCTGCAGGAGACCCTGATCATCATAGTGATTGCCACTTAATTTCAAGAGCCCTGAAGACCTAAGCTTTGTATTCTCCTTCACATAGAATAATTTACCAGTAAACAGTCATGCAATATATGTGAATGTCAAATATGATTTTGAAACCCTGCTTCACTGTCCTTATCTTCACCTTCAGAAGAGGGCAGGTTCTGGATCCCTACACTTTCAGCTACTACCCTGAAAGCTAATGGAAACAAATAGTTTACCTTCCTAGCAGTACCTAATTTCCTTGTCTGCAACTTTAAATTCTTGGTTATTGAGCCAATTCACTGACTCTTTTCCAAACTCTGAGGTTTCATTAAGGAAAAACAATCTGTTTGTTTTACATCTCTGGCTATTTATAATAATTTCAGTCATCTTAATTTATAATAGCTTGCAGTAATTTAGGCTGCTGCCAACTATGTTCACTAGAGATATTTTAGCTAAAGTAACCTCATATGACTTGCTGTTAAATCATATCAGTTTACTTTTTACCTTCCAGTTCTCTCTTTTATTTTTTTTTTAATTTTGTCACAAGTATGTAGGTCTTACTGTGGTATTTTTGTTAGATTTACTTTCTGTATGCAAGGGTGTTTTTACTTGACATTTTATTTTACTTGCTTCTTTAAGCTGCTCTATATTAACTACCCATGTAGTCACTTGTACTGCATGTTGCTTGAATAACTGCTTGCTGTTTCTGAGGTAGAGTAAGCTATCTCACACGATCTTAAAAAGAACAAAATGAACACACAAGTCGCTACTGATGACAAATTAGTCTTGTAAATTTATTACATTTTGAATTTACTGTGTTGACTCACACTGCAATGACAACGGTCTGCTCCCTTCATCTCCACTGTGTGGAAATTTGTGACTTTTCAGAAGCAAAAGGGAATGGGTGAGCTAGATGGTGGTACTGCACAACCACAAAGATTGGCAAAATTGGAGCAAAATAGAGATGGTATAAAAAAAGAAAATGTTTCCATTATTCCATTAGCATACTTGCTAGTGGCTTACACAGTCTCAGCAGAATTTTTTTATGCAATATTTGTATCCCTCATCACACCTTTTTCCTCCTATTTGTTTCAGAATTTTGCCTTAATCCTGAATATATCCCAGTTTATTTCCTTGCATGTGTTATTTCTCAGAGTATATCTGTTTGAAGGTCACCAGGTATAATTAAGTGATCCTGTTTGCTCTTTCTCTGATACTTCTTCCTAGCCCAGTCTTCCAAAGTACTATGTTTTAGGATTATAAAAGGATCTTCTCTTTCTTCTCTTCTCAGAAATAAACACAGTGGCTTAAATATTTTATAAGTGGAGTTCCTGCAGTGTTTAAGAAGAATGTTCTGCAAATACATGTGCTTTTGCATCTCCTAATGTGTGCAAAAAAACCCCTATTTCCTTGGATTTTTCACAACTTCCATTATGGACTTCTTCCTTTATGATGACTGCATAGCTTAGCAGCCTCTGCACATACCTCAGCTGCTCCTGCCTACACTGAGCAGCTGAGCCTTTATGTTTGGAATCATGAAAAGCTTCCCACATCCTTTGGATCTTCATCATGGTACTCAATTGCACCTAATGTAGTTCTACTTAGCCGAAATAATATTTTAGCACAATCACCCAGAGCCAAATTCCGCCACACTATTCACATTAATTAATTACTTTGCCAATGGTCCCCAAGGTACTGCAAACTCAGAGTGATAGAATATGGTTCTGTATAAGCCAGGTATATCTTCTATTTAGAAACAGTACCTACAAATTAGTTGGATGTCTTTAATTAGTGCCCCTTGGGCACACACAGAAATACATACATCAGGTTCATGGAGCTCCAGCAGAGAAGGAGACATGTCTGATACTACCAGTGTGGTGGACCTGACCATTTAGGATCTGAAAGTTTTGACTCTGCTCCTCCTCCCACATTCTGAGTACCTATAAAAAGTTTGTAGCATGAGCAACCAGGTGCTGCTTCCTTCATCCTCTGTCTAAAATCTTGCCTGTGGTTTTCTACCAATTTTTTTCCTTGGTACCCCCTAAAAGAGCAAAAAATATCTTTGCAGCCACTCACAGACCCAGTGTATGAGGCAAATTCCATTCATGGCATAAACACACAAGAAGATTTTAGGTAAGTTATATGTACGTTTAAAAATTATTTTATAAAGATTAGTGTCTTTTCACCTTACTTGATTAGTGAGACTATCTGCTCTCTAATAGCAGGAGCTGGTTACTTCTGGCAGCCTAGCTCCCCACTTTATGCTGGTACCTGCAGATTTTTTAGGTCACATCAACTACAAATGCTTTGAATCTTCAGTCTTAAACACTTCATGATGTATCTTCATGACTTTCCAGAGACTGTACAAGAGGCATCACACTCCCTTGGTAGGTTAGCTGGAAAGGGAATTGCACTGCAGTGCAGTTGCAAACACTTCATTTTCTTGAGAAATATGCTCAGCCAGTGCTTGTTTTCTTGAATAAAAAGGAAAATACAACTAAAAAGTTAGATACATGCACCAATGTTCTGTAGCCCAGCATAAGTCACCACAGTTCCTTTGTGTGTAGGATGGAGAAGAACACAAACATGGAAAAGGGAACAGGGAGAGTGAAAAAAAGAGAGAAAGTACATTTTTCTTCTTCCGTCTAACCCCATGCCAGAAGACTCATTTTCGAGTGACTATATGGCACCATTTTGAATAACATATGTGCTTAAAAGTAAAGTAGGCCTCTGTATAAAGATGGTCCCTTCCCAGAGGAAGCCATATGAAAGCAAGGACTTTGGCATGGCTGTTCTTGGCAGATGGATCTAGTGACACTTGCTAGAAACCACATTTCCTCCTCAATATTACAGAGTATCCATTTTGCATGTGGCACTATAAAACTTGCTACAGAAAGCTGTTAAATTGCTTCCTGAAAATAAAAAAATAACTTTTCTAAGATAAACTTGCTAATAAAATAAAAACCTTGATTTTTATACTGAGTTGGTGAGTTAAAAATGTTCCAAATTTAAAAAAGAATACAAGGTTGTGGAAAAAATATTTTTGAAGAAATCTGTAATCCTGACAGTTAGAGGAAAAGCAGTGCCCACAATATAAACTTAGAACTGATACTGAATTCTTTCTAGAGCTTCTTTTTTTTTTTCAGTGTGTTCCCTTTTAACTTTCACAGATAAAAGCTTTCAGTTTTTTTCATAGAAGTTTAAAGTTTTTCTGTGCTAGTAAGGGGAAAAAACATGAAGAATCCTCCTCACTTTACTTTCTCTTGATCTCAGACACATCCTGGTTCCTCAAGCATTGGAAGGAGAATAAGGTGGGACCGGCAGCATGATGGATGAAGTACAACTAAGTTCAAGCTGCAAAGGAAGGAGAAGACTTATTTTGTTTTCTAGTATTTCAACTTATTCTGATAATCTGCAATCAAAAGCAAATGCTTTAATCAAATTACAATTGAGGGTCTGCAATTAATATATTTCTGAAGGATAGATCCTCATGAAAAATGGAAGATTTTTGCTTAGTTTTTCTATCTTTTTTGAAACATCCTATCAAGGAGTTATGGCATATATTTGAATTTCAAGCAAATGAAACTAAGTTCTTGAAATACATACAACAATCACTCCTGAGTTAATAGAGCTAGTTTCTGAAAAATAGTGGTGTTATTTTAATTATATGCTTTCTTTCAGTGGAATATATACACCTTAGAAATCTGCCTAACTTCTCTCACTACACAGCTTCACCTGAGAAATGGGAATTTTAACCTGTAATCTCAGCAGCTGGATCCTGAGCAGCTATTAACATGATGGAATATTTTTGCTTCAGCAGATCCCTTTCATTGTCCTCACCAGCCGTTTTTGATTTTCTGGTTAACAGGAGTACACAAATTCCTATGCATTACACGCAGGAGTGCTTGCTTTTAGTACAGAATAGCACAGAAGAGCATGATAAAGCATAAAGAAAGGTGGATGAGACCTTGTTGAAACTGAAATATAAAAAGGCACTGAATTGCTGATTGATTCTGTAATAGAGTGGTCTGCCAGGTAAAGTTCCTCCAGCAAAGGGGCTGTGAGCAGTCAAAGGTGCAATCATTTGTTCTCCTTGGATGAATAGAACCATATTTAAAGGAAACCTCGGTGTGCTGAACCACCCTATCTCTTTCCAAAAGTCTCAGGATCATTTACAATGGGCATGAGGGGAACTGCAACATCTTGTGAAATCTAGAGTGAGAAGATGGGAAGCTCCTAAGTTGCTTCAGAGTTCTCTTTAACAGTGTCAACGCATTTTTGCCAATCATCATGCTAAGAACTCAAAACCCCTTTTCAACTGTTGCCTTCTGTTGGAGAAGAATTCCATACCTTTATGTTTGTTCATAAAGCTTTTTATGTAAACGTATTTTTCCAATTTTGACCTGATCCAATGGGGACTTAGTTCATGCTGGCATAACACTGAGCTCAAGTTAATATAATTGCTTCTCAAAAGGGTCTAAATTCACAGGTACAGGATTATGTCATCATGCTTCTGGTCCAGAGGGAGCCCCTGAAGGAAGACAGTTGTCTACATTCCTCTACAGAGGCATTTGCTAAGTTATTCAGGTTTAGGTTCATGTGAAGACAATGGAGAAAAAGAGCGGTTTCATGTGTAAGCAGATGGGTGGAAACCTTAACATTTGCCACTGGATCTGAATTTTTTAGCCAGTTATTTCTGAAGTTTTAGGGACAGTGTCCTCTCTACAGGTTTCTTATAAATGTAACAAATATTTCCCACAAGACTTTAAACCCGTGAGTGTGAAACACTGAAGATTATTTTGCAAGATATGAGACAAGTTTGTCTAATGTAGATAAAAATCTTGTTGTTGCTACTGCTTGCATATTCATTCACTGAAGATTTTTGAAACATCTTTCTTTTGCTGCTTTATGACTGTTAGTTCATGGAAGGACTTTTTCTATATTCTCCTGCACATAACAATCAACTTCTGACCAGAACAAAAAAGTTAAGGAAGTTCAAATTCCAGTCAAAATTCCCATTTTTATTTAAATTTCCAACCTTCACTGATGAATCTCTTTTCAATCTGTGTATTTAAAAAAATGAAATCAGCATCATATATGTTGGTGGGTTTTCTGCTAAAAATAATTGGAGTAGTGCTATACTTGGTCATAGACATAAAGAGGAACTAGAACATCTGCCTCTTTGAATCTTGAAATATCTGAGCAAGCAACAACTACTTTCTATTGCTCTACTATTGAATGAGATGAAGTGCAAAAGGAACAGGAAATTCGAACGTGGTTTTTATCATCATAATTCCCACCTTCTCTAAATCAATTGTGATTCTAGTGTTCTTTCTTACTTTCTTAGTTCGGCAACACAGACTTTCTTTCACCAAGAAGGAACGAAATTAGTGATTTTGCTTCTACGATTCATTCATTTTCTGGTATAGCTAGATTTTTCCTGGTGCAGTGCCTGGCACAAGGCTGTAGTTTAGTCCAAAATGCCATCGTCTGCTGCTAAGTTTTGTGGATATTTTAAATTTTATTCCTGAATTTACTTCTACTATGTGTCTTTCTTGACATACCTCCTTTGCATAGACTAACAAAAAATGCAGGAGACTTCATGGGTTCAGCAGACAAAATCTTGGATAGAATCCTCTAGGGAATATTGCCAAAGTCAAAAGAAGACTCACAGCAATGAAATAATTAGTTTCTTCTCCTGTCATGGATCAGTAATTAAGCATAAATGGATAAAAGCATTACCTAGAAGTGTTGAATTGTCTCATTTTGCATTTTTTTCAACATTTGGCAACTACAGATAATGCATTCTTGTGAGATTTAGTGCATGCTTCTAACAGTTAATTGAACTTGTGGGAATATTTTTTTCAAATGCTAAAGAGAGGGCACAGTCACATAGGAAAAAAGTTGCTCCCAATTTGTGCTGGTTTTGGCTGAGGTAGAGTTAATTTTCCTTATAGTAGCTGATATGGGGCTGTGTTTTGGATTCATGCTGGAAACCGTGTTGGGAACACAGGAATGTTTTAGTTACTGCTGAGCAGGGCTTACACAGAGCTAAGGTCTTTCCAGCCTCTCAACCTACCCCACCAGTGAGTGTGCTGGGGGTGCACAAGGAGTTGGAAGGGGACACAGCTGGGACAGCTGACCCCAAGTGACCAAAGGGACATTCCAGACCATATGGTGTCAGTCATGCTCAGGATATAAAGCTGGGTGAAGGAAAAGAAAGGGGAATGTTCAGAGTGATGGTTCTTGTCTTCCAAGGTCACCATTACACCTGATGGAGCCCTGCTTTCCTGGGAATGGCTAACAGCTGCCTGACCATGGGGAATGGTGAATGAATTCCTTGGTTTACTTTGCTTTGTGTGCCCAGCTTTTCCTTTACCTATTAAACTGCCTTTATCTCAACCCATGAGTTTTCTCTCTTTTATTCTTTTGATTCTCTCCTCCATCCCACTGGGGTTGGGGAGGGGCAGCAAATGAGCAAAGAGCTGTGTGGGCTGTTTGCCAGACAGGAATAAACCCCAACATAAACCATAAAGAAGCATAAAGAAAGCCACATCCTACAAAATCTTACATGCATCTGCAGTCCAATGACTTCCATACACTTCTTATAAATGGTGCAACTCAGGTAGAAGGTGTTTCTAAAGGTATTAATATCTCTTAAAGGTATAAAGATACCTGGAATTTGTTTAATTCTTTCCTGATCCTATAACCAGTAAGTACCCTCTACTGTCCCTTCATAGATTCAGTGTTTAAGCAGTTTTGATCCTGAAAACTTCAGTAGTGCTGTGTCATGGGAGATAGTGTGTAAATCCTCTGACATAAAATTTTTAAAATGCAGGTTTTCTGAACTACATACTGCATTTCAGACCACTAGTTTTAATTCACCACAGTAAACATTACGTAAACACACTGTATGGATCTGTATATCCACAGTCCTACAACATCCAAAATAACTATCAGTAGTAAATTCGGCAATAGTCAAACCTGTATGGGCCTGGTGTCATGATTAAAATTAATAAAATGAACCTGGCAAATGCTTTAACTACTTTGAGCTACAGAGTTAAAAAAAATCAATATCCTATGGCAATAAAATATTTTTACATGAAATTAAGAGTGGTTTCTCTTGGTGAATATTTGTCTGCATTGAGCAACAGTAATACTAACCCAAGAACAGAAGAGATGAGAGAAGGAATAGGTAAGATGGTTTTTTCACTGATACTGATTTTTTGCTTGACATCACATTTGCCAGTTATTATGGGGTTTGTGCAGTTGGGGATGATAACTAGACAGTGCTATTAGATTTTCTGCTGAGAAATTATATTTGTAAATTTTTTTACTTAAATATTTTCCCCTTTCCACTAGGTCTTGACTATCCTGCACCACTGTTAGACATTAGTGAAATCCAGGAAAAATTAGAAGACTGCTGTTATTTAGCATAGTTTAAGGTATGGTAACTTAATACAAGACACTTTATTTTTTAAGAGAGGAGTAAACCCATGTGAATAGGAAACTTTTTATATGACATTATTCTATTTTTTTAACTGCTTAAATATTTTTAAACATTTCTTGAGAAAATGTTTTTATTTTCATACATATCACATTGCATGTGTCAGAACAGTTTATGGACTTCCACACTCAGGAATTAATTTAAAAGAAAAAGAAAAAAAAATTCTTAGTGCTTTCATATTCAAAAAAATTTTATTATTGTTTTTTATTAAATGAAGCATAGCAGAATTTGAACAGAAGGAGCTGTATGCTTACCTTCATGTCCTCTTTAAGTAGTGAGTGTTTGGAACTTCAGTACCTATCTTGTTCTCCGGTATCTTTCCTCTCATCAGTTTAAAGTAATTGATTTTCTATTGTTTCACCCCATCACGAACTTTCAAATTATGTTATCAGATCCCTTTCTTCATTTGTGTCCTCTTTCTGGCAATTCTCGTCCAAATTAGGAAAAGCTGTCTCTGCTGTTTTCATCATTTCTTTTTGTTAAAAAAGATTTTATTTTGATAACAAGTTATTTTCCAGATCATAGTGGCTGTATCAAACATATACTTTAATGCACAATTTGCTGAGTTCTAGTTCTTACAGTAAAAGTGAGTTAAGCCAAACCACTTAACATACTTGCCAAAAAAAAAAAAAAAAAAAGAAAACCCTGATAGGTTCTTGCACTGGTTTTAATATCAAGACCTAAATTTTTTTCTCACAATGATTACAATATCAGTGTTATTCTGTGTAATAGCAGGTACTTAGTTTTTTGCTTTAACAGGTGGGGAAATAAGTTACAGCAGCTTGACTGATGCAAGTGAGAAACTGTACCGAAATCTATTAACTGCAGGTGTGGCAGAGTGGGGGCTTGTTAAATTATATTTAGTGGATGAAGAGAGACAAACACAACAGTGTTTTTTTAAGATTTCTTTTTTCCAGAGCAATTAAGATGACATTTAGTTTGTG
Source organism: Machaerirhynchus nigripectus (assembly GCA_013397975.1). Classification (NCBI taxonomy): domain Eukaryota; kingdom Metazoa; phylum Chordata; class Aves; order Passeriformes; family Dicruridae; genus Machaerirhynchus; species Machaerirhynchus nigripectus. Next base: position 601,125 of record VZRQ01004173.1, on the reverse strand, counting down.
CATGCCTTATGGTTCCTTCACAACTGAAGTGATAGGAAAGCTCTCCAGAGCATTATGGAAGAGCAGGAGTTATTATCAGACCTAGCCTTTGGGAACAGACTGTCGTATCTGCCGTGAAATTTGAGTTTATCCTGACCACTCTGTGTCCACAAGACCGGGAAGGGTTGCCGACCTCCTGTCAGGTTTTCACCTGAACTGTCAGCTTCTAAAAAGCTCTGCTTGTGTCCCAGTGAAAGCATAGTTTACCAGGTTTTCTTTGCTTTTCCTTCTCTAATAGAAACAATGAATAAATCAGGCCTGTTAGCATTGGGGAGATTTTAGAAATTTAACTTAGTAAGGGGAATTTATTTGAGCTATTAGGTGCCAAATGGCCACCTGGAAAGCATTACTACCTTTTGTATAATTATTTAGGCACCTTGCAAATGAGGTCGTCTGTTTATGATGAACACTACAGATTTTGGTAAAAAAAATGGGGTTGTTAGCTTTATAATGCTCTCTAATATAACTGAGTAGGATCATGAGCACATCCCTCACAATGGACATTTTTGGACAGAGTTGTGTATACTAATGTGATCATTTCCTTATATTAATATGTCATGGACTGAGTTTCAGCATTGACTTCACAGAACCACAGAATTAACTAGTTGGAAAAGACTTCTGAGATCCAGGTCCAAGACTTGTCCCAAAGGACCATTTAAGACCATTCCTGAAATCTGCTCCCAAGAGCTTTCCACTTTACCAATTTCCACCATGCCTGGGGGAAACTTTTCTGTGGCTGCCATGTGCATGGTGCCCTCACAGCTCAAGCACCAGAAAAGCCTTACAGTGTTCTCACCAGTCCCTGCCTGTGTGCAACCTCACAGCAGGTCCTGGCAGCTGTCAAAACCTATTGCTGTAGCTCAGTTAGAAAGCATTGTTAACCATTGCTTTTGCACTAGTACAGAAGGACAGTCACGCACCTCAGCAGCCAGGGATAACCCATTAGAGATGCATCCATACATTGGACTAGAGAAATTGAAGGTATTATCTGAAATAGCATTGTGAAAAGCAACTCATAAATGCAAGCTTTTAAATCAAAATATCTGGCTATGGTTCTGCCATAGTAAGCAATATTTTCCATACTGTTTTTAGCTCAGGACATGGCTAGGAACACTAGAGCACTGAGTGCATATCCATTCAATTAATGGAAAAGACGTTTGGAAGTTGAAAAAATAACAGATGACAGGCCATTAAACAGAAAAAATAATAATATTTAAAAACTCTGCTGTGTTTGGCAACTGATTTCTGCCTCTGAGCCAGGAGCAATACTATCAAATTTTATCATGTAGCACTGCAAACACTTCAGTATGTGGAGTCTTGACTGCTGGTGTTGTTGCTGACCTGTTACTCCTCACCCCAATGTCACCCTCTCATTTATGGAAACAAAACAGTTTCTGTGGCAACACATCAGTCCAGATTTCAAGAATGACTAAGAGCTTTGGGACAAGCCAGAAGGAAAAATGACTATTGATCAATTAAAGATCAGTTAAGAAACTTTGGTACATATTTTCATGGATAATTGAAAGCCTTAATCTTTAGAAACAACTTCCATTCATCCTGTGGAAGTTACCAAGAAGATTCCACAAGGACAGATTAACCCTGGCTGGCTGCCACCCAGATTCTCCCTCACTACTTCTTCTCTCCAGAACACAGAGAGAAGATGGAAAGGTCATTGGTTGAGATGAGGACAGAGATACTCACCAGTTCTCCTTATGGACAAAAAAACCTTGCGTCAGAGAAGATTGTTTTAACTTATTGCCAATTAATAACAGAGTAGGCACAGAGGGATGTGGAATGGGTGTTGTGGTCAGACCATAACACTTGTCTCTAGCATTCCGTCCTTGTCCAGAATGAGGCCTTTCCATGGTGTACAGTCCTTTGGGAATGAATCACTTTACTATGAGTCCCCCACGTGTCATAGCTCCATCCAGAAAACCTGGTTCTGTGTGGACCCCTCTCCACAGGCTGTAGGTCCTGACAGGAGCCTGCTCCAGCATAGGCTTCCAATACGATTCAGCTTCCTTCAGGGCATGTCTGTTTGCAGCAGTGTCAGGTCCTCCAGGGGCTGCAGGTGGATCTCTTTGCACACCTGGGGGGTTAATACAATGCTTATTCTTCAAAACCCACTAGCCTGTGGAACAATGCTTAGTTTGTACGATTGTGTTAAACATTAACCAAGAAGAAGAAGTGGAGTAACCACCCCAGTTCACCAAGTAATCAAGTATGACTTTGGGGTCACCAATCACCAGGGACCACCAAAGAGACCCCTGAGATAGAAGAACACATGTGCTGATGGAAAGGAACACATGCCATCGACTTTGGGGAAATGATTACCATACATGTGTTTCCTCTGGAAAAACCTATTAATGTGTATATAAAATACAGTATATAAACTGGAATTTTCCCTGTACTCAGCATGCATGTATCAGCATGATATTATGGAGGAGATACCCCCTCGTGCATCCAGTGGATCCTTGTGCATCGTGAATAAAGAATGCCTGCCTCTTAATACTACATCAGTGTTAAGGAGTTGTTTTTACTGGTTTTCGGTAACAGCACCTGACTGGAATAACCTGGGGTCTGGGAAGAAAATTTTGGACTTGTTTTGCCTCCAAATTTGCTTCCTCCCAAGTGATGTCTTTTCAAACACAAAGACTGACAGTTGGAAATGTTTACACTAACAACAATAATTGTAATTTCTTTTTTTCCTGGTAAATAGTTTATATCCTTTAATGGTCTGATGGTCTTTTTTAAGAAGTTTATTAATTAAACATAATGTTGTATTAACCCATATTTAAAGATGGATGGAATTATAATAATGTAAATAATTTACATTTTCTTCAGATAGTGTTCTGTAGTATCTTACTGAAGAAAGTGAAGTAATTTATGACTGGCAGAACTTTCAACTTATGAGCCAGAAACACTCAGAGAGATGGAGAAAATAAAGAGAAATTTTTGTTTCTTAACAAGAAATTAAAATGAAATAGAAGCAGAGTATAAAGCTAGGTAACAGATTATCCATTTAGAAAATATACCAACTGCCAAAGAAAGAAAATGCTTCAAAATGTGCTAAGGGAGTTCAGCATACTGCCGCTCAAAGCATACTCCTTATGAAGGTGGCTGGAACTGAGAAAAATGTAAGTCTTCTCACAATAACTTTTCCCAGTTGCACCTGGAACAAAAGACAACTAACGCACAAAGCACAGCAATAAATAACCCTTGACTGGAGGACATGAAGATGAGCGGTCCTTCTTTGTGACTGATGTAAGGTGTGACCTCATTAAGGGCTATAACTGATAACTATGTATCTATTGCTTATATCAAAATCTGAAGTAACAGAATTTTCTTAGCCACTTTAATAATTTGTGTTTATTAGAGGAATAGAGTAGCTCTCCTATGAGGAAACGCTAAGACAACTGGGATTGTTCAGCCTGGAAAAGAGAAGGCTTCATGGTGATATAAATGTGGCCTTCCAGCACCGAAAGTGAGCCTAGAAGAAAAACTGAGAGAGGCTTTTTATAAGGGCATGTAGTGACAGGACAAGGGAGAATGGGTACAAACTGAAAGAGAATAGGTTTAGATTAGATGTTAGGAAAATATTCTCTAATGTGAGGGTGGTGAGGCACTGGAAGTGGTTGCTCAGAGAAGCTGTGGATGCTCCATTCTTGCAAGTTTTCAAGGCCAGGTTAGATGGGACTTTGAGAGCCTGAACCTGGTCTAGTGGAAGGTCTCCTTGCCCACAGCAGGAGGGGTTGGGACAAGATGATCTTTCAGATCCCTTCCAACCTATGCCATTATGATTCTATGATTCTATGATAATGACAGTGTTATTTATGCATTTTCCCTGAAAATGACTTCAGGGTTTAACTTCTGCATTGTGAAAGTAGGAACGAACAGGAGTAAAATTCACACATACCAACTTCTCTAAAAGATAAGACTTTTAGCTACTTCCAAAACCAGGTTTCAAGTGTCCAACTCAAACATGAAATTTTTGTGCCAAAGTTGAGGACAACATGAAACCTTCCTGCACACAGTTTAATATACATTCGTCATTTAAGCTGCTCTACTCTAATGCTTTGCATTGCTATTGAACTGAGGCGATATGTCAGCTGAAGGAACACTATTATGTGCATGTTCTTTCACATCCCTGGAACATTGTATGTAATGAAATTAGAAATATTTCTTGATATTCCTGTAATAAAACTTAAAAAAGAAAATCACAGGCAGCTTTATTTCCAACATTTTCCTTATTTTGTACACTTTATTATGAAAATGTATTAATTCTTTTTCCCCCTTTTTCCTAGTTATCTTTTTCCCTTTTCTTTTTTTTTTTTTTTTAGTGCAGCAGCATGTTTTTTCCTAAATCTTCAAATAATTTATTTCAAAACAAAGAGAAATCTTTATGTAAAATTTTACTAACAACTTTGTGGATTGATTTTCAGTAGGAATGACATTTGTAGGTACAGCAGTTTGTCTTGCTTGAGCTATCTGGGGCAGCAGCAGGCGTCCATCCTCTACATTCTTGGCAGTAAAGGGAAGATGGGAAGAGGCAAGGATCCCGGGTTTGATTCCAGATGAGGGAAAGGAGTGTTCTCTAATAAAGGAGGAACTTTCTGCTCCACCCACCCCATTTGCCCGCAAAGTAGACCAGGCACTGGAACTGGCTCTCAGCTTCAGTTAACTTGTTTTGTGGGATTAGTAAATTAAATAGGGCCAGAACTCAGGTCTGCAAGCACTGTCCTGGGACTCCCTATACTGATTTACTGCTAGCATTGTCTCTGCCATGTTTTTAGGCAGACATCAGACCACCATGGAGAACACTCACTTAGGGTTCAGGGAGCAGTAACTGGGCCAGGGATAATTCTGGAGGCACTCTGGATAAAGCCACTCTCTTTTTAATGAAAAGGTGTCTATTCTTATCACATCATGCCTTACTGCTTTTCTCCTGGGCCGGAGAATGAACTGTGTGCATCTTTCCAAAGTGCAAAAGGCTTGTCTATAAACCACTAAATTTATTATATTTTATTTTAGAAAAAGTGATATAGGGAGCACTCACACAATCAAACATCTGTGGATCAGAGGGGATGGTAGTGTCTGGTCTGGGAGCTGCAGTAAACAGTTAACAACAACCCAGTTGCCCAGTTGATACCTCTCATTCCAACAGAATTACATGATCCCAAAAAAGAACATCTGTATGTAGACTAAATTCCGAGGAGAAACACGTATACTTGAGGATTTTATAGCTTTCAGAAACCAATCCATAAATAGAGTATTTAAAGAGAAAATTAAGTGGTGTTTCCAAAGATAAAATAAGTGGGATTTTAGCACATGAATTGTAACTCTGGTCCTGTGATTGCTATACCTTTAACATTAAAGAAAAAATTGAGCTGTTTGCATTCTCTGTTATTCAGAGATGTCTTTAATGGGGGCCTGGTAGGCAGGCCAGCTACCTAGGGTTCTTACAAATATTTATTAGTAAAAATTCATTAAAATGTCACTTACTACAGCTATTTATGGCTACTGACAGGTGTATGTAATGGAAGGGACAACATACAATTCTACATTTTATTTTTTTAATCTGTAACCTGTTCAAGATCGTAATTTGCAAATATGTCATTATGACTGACATGGCAGGGTCCCCATAACAGTTGCTTTTGAACTTTGATGTAAAACCACAATGCCTCTGCTGATGTAGATGGAACCAAACAGATCTGTATGCACTGAAAAATTCTTTCTTTTGCCCTTTATTTTTACAGTGTCTCCTGTCCATGAGGGGCTTCCTCTCTAGTATCATTGTCAGGAAATGACAAGGAGAAGGAAAATGAAGGGTTGAATACTGTTTTCCTCATATAACTTGCTTTTTCTGTATATTTTGCCTCTTTACTGTAAAGAGGTGGATAATTAAGGGACCCAAATAATGTGTGTGGGTGCAAGTATAAATATGGGGGAACAGCAAGCGTATGATAGGGAACATTTCTGAATGCCAGAAAAATGAATGCTGAATCCAAAAGTCATACTAATAATGTCAGGCAAAGTCAGATGTGCAAAAAATCCCATAAAAGTTTATTTTCATCAAACCTTATCATGGGCATAATTGAAGACATTTAACTGTCTAATATAGAGAACATTCGGTCTCCTAAAAATAATTTGTTGTACAGATAATTACCTCTTGGCTGAATGATTGTTTATGGCTATTAGATAATTACTCAAGTGTACAGCTTTGGATACATAAATGTTCTTTACCTCCTGATGAAGAAAGACAGGTTAAATATTAAATATGCAAAATATAATATTCAATTCACTTACCATATTCTGGAGTGGTAATAATCACCAAGAGAAATGGCTGATTTTCTGCTTTCATTAACATCTTTTTTATGGAAGAAAAAAATATTACATTAATAGGCTTCACTTCTTAACTTTGTGAGTGACACTTTCCTTTTTCCAAGGGATAACAGGTGACATATAAAGTGATAAAAAATGTGTCCACGCTAATCAAAAGAACTGAAAGAAGAGTTGACAATGAAATAAAGTACTGATTTTCCTTTGGCAGTCATGTTAGTCCTCCTCAGACCTCCTTTATTGTTACTTTTTGTCTCATCAATTTTATATTTTATAAAATGCTTTACCTTCAGTTAGCAATCAGCATCCCTTAAAGAAGGCATTTCTTTCCCTCAAAGAAACTATTACTTGGTATCAGTGGAGTCAATCAGTTCATGTTTAAACCTCACTCAGGGACAGAAATCTTTGTAATACAGACATGCCTGAGAGTTTATATCTTCATGATTTGTGTTCCTGCACTTGAATTTCAATTTAATAATTCCCAAGGTAAAGCATATTTTTAATCATTTAATCACTGAGGAACGAGGAAGAGTAATCAGCACAAATCTACAAATGCACAGAAAGGGTAGTTGGTCTGCCTGTTTAATAACTGTTGGCTTCCTGCTTTTTGTGTACCCAGACATTCACATGAGCACGTTCCCTTCAGTGTGGGAGTAGTGTGTTCAGTCAGTCATCAGTGTCCTATTCTGCAGATGTAACTGAGCTGCTTTGTGAAGTGCTCTTTATGTCTCCAGGTATCCTTCTTACTTAAGACACTGTACAAAAGCTGCAGTTAAAATCACAGGGTCATAGAGGTCTACGTTTGTTACAAGCCAAACTTCACCATAAATGCTTTTTGTTATGTTTAGAACAAAACTACAAACTTTGTGGAAGCTAGGAAATCTCATTAAAATGGAAATGTAAACATTAGAACAAATTAGCATGGCTTGTCTTAGAAAAGCACCTAATTAGCTGTGTTTCTCAGCTTCAGGCTAGCCATACTTTATTTACATAGCGTCACAGTGGTTTAGCTTTTTGAAAAGCTAGAGTTAAGAAAAAGTTGCATCATCTATTTTCTTGTCTTTTGCCTAGTCAGTCAATGCTATGGTATGTTTCAAATCATTCAATATACAGCAAATCATATTTATCTCATCTTACCACAAGGATTGTAATATTTTCTTGTTCTCATGCATAGCTGGCACTGAGCCATTTTGACAAAAAGCAAACAATTTTACTAACTAGGATAATTTTGTCCAAAATAGCAAATACTTTTGAAGAAAGTTCTGTGCTACATTTGAGAATGAATTCCACAGCAATGATCAGAAAGCAATAATATATATATTCCTTTCTTTTCAAATTAAAATCTTTTTTTTATCATCAAAGGTCTCATTGAACACAATGAAAATTGTAATTTGAAAAAAGAAGGAAAGGAAAATAATGATAAACATCTTGGTTTTCAAGCTGGTCAACTCAAGTCAGTATGACACTTTCTGGGGAAGGCTACTTATTTTGAGCAAGATGGAGTGGATCTGACCCTCAGGAATAATTGAAACTATTGGTTATAAAAATCCCAGATCTTCAGCTAACACCTCAGTTTTCTTTAGCCATAATTACTCACGCATACAGAAAATGCTGACGACTTGCCACCTCACCTCTGACAACATACTGCTTTCTTCCGCTGTTTCACAACTGCTCCCTTCTCCTCTATTATTTCAGTAGCACAAGTTAAAATGAAAGCAGTTGTTTTCAGCTTCCAAGTGTCTTGTTGCTTCCAGTTTCTATTTCAGATGTGTTGAAAAGTTCACTCACGTTTTTTACCTATCCTGCACTTTAACTAAAGTAAATTACTTCTTCCTGTAAGCCTTAGCCTCAGGAAAAAGATTATAGAGGTCCAAGTCCTCAAAAGTTGCCTGAATGAGCAGAAGGCATTGAGAATTGAGCACTGGCATAGAGAATTTCAGAATAAGGTCAGACTTTCTGAATGAGAAGTGAAAGGTTATTTGCTTGGAAGTAAACTGGAAGCTACATCTCCCAAAGAACATGGAAGGATGCATCTAATTTGGAAAAGTAGTACCACACACTGAGGCAACCTATTTACATCCTAGTGGATCCATATCATTTGGGAGTGTAAAGAGAAGAACGTTACAAAAAACTCTGACTTTCTCTTCTATCGCTAGCTGCAGCATAATACTAAAAATAGTCACATATTCAGATATCTGTACTATGAATTGTTCCTGGGGCTAATGTTTTGGAGGCTTTTTTCCTCATGGCTAAGACTTACCCAGATTTTGGTAAGCCATCTGTCGAATGAAAGAATATTGAGCTCTTTCCAAACTGCAGGGATAGTAATTCCAGTAGTTAATAACAAAAGATGAAATAATACATACTGAGCTAGGCTAGCAGAGTAATTATCGGCTCTTAATAAAGCTAAAGTTTCGGATAATAGGCAACTTACTTAAAATGAAATTATATATTTTTCCACCAATGACAGCCAGTTTCTGAACAATACCACCACATATGAAACTGAGTACATTTGTCCACATCCTCTTAAACATAAATCATTGCTGACAATGACACTAACAATATAATAGGAACATCCTCAATCTGTTTAATGGATGAAATTCAGTCTCAGTGCAGAGAGCCTGAATGGGGCTAGGCAAGAAATATGACCACTGCAATTTTAGATAATGAAATAACGAGGGATTTAGAATATGCTCAGAGAAGGTAGGCTCAAATTACTCTTGAATCTGACACACTACTAGTCAAACACTTCCTTATTTTTCTTTAATAATTTTCAGAATTTATACTGTGGACATATAGCCGTCAAAACAAAGCAAATTAATTGTTGTATGTTACATGTTGCTGTAAATTGTCCCTGAACCTCGGGTGCTGAACATACCTATGTCCCCAAACCACCATATTTTTTTCCTTCTCAGAAGTTTATTTTGATTTTTGGCATGGTCGGTTCATTCAGGATGTGCATATAAGATTGTGCTGAGCGCCTCATATAAAATTTTTAACTCCTGCTGAAGCCAAGGTTTTTGAGATGACCCAATAGCAGTGGGAAGTGCAGGTCTGGGGCTGATTCTGGAAAGGGCATTTTTGAGCAGACTCATCTGCCACTGACCTCTAGGAGAGGTGAGGACACAGCTGTGTAACACAGCACAGACCTTTGCAGGGAGCAGGAATGTGTGTCAGGCTGGGGGAATAGTCAAAGGTTTGGAGAACTGGGCCTCTTTTGAAAACAATATTGATGGCATTTTATTTAAGTGCTGTTATTAAATAGCACTGAAGAAAAAATGCTTTCTTAACTCAGAGGTATAATTCCTCTCTTATCTCCACGTATATGGCATGTTACATAACATCTCTTTTGTTTTTAGAAGGGAACAGGTTTTCATAGATTTGGGTTTTATGATACAGTAAATATTTCATAAGACTTGCTTTTGTTGCTTTTTTTCATTGAAATTGTTCTTTTTCCACTGAAATTCCTGCTTAGCAAATTGTAATATTTTTGTGCTTTCATTTATATTATGGGAGTTACATAGACAATCAATTCGAGACGCAAAAAGGAGCTTCAAAGTAAATGCAGCTGGACATATTTTCAAATATTTTCCCAATGCTATAAAAACTGGGGATTTGTAAAACAAGATGTTAAAATGTTAATGATCTACTACAACAAAAAAAAATCGAAAGCACCAACCCCATTATAATGGAGATTCATAGGCTATATGGAGCTTTAGAAATTAGAAAATATCCATTCACACACTTGTGGTGAAGCAGATGTGAAACCTAAACTGAATCCACAGAAGATAACTTCCTGCACAGCTTACAATATTGATATTTTCCTGCACAAGCTCAGCCAGTTTCTTTCTAAGTTAAGCCTAGGATAGATTTAATTCTGAGCCACATCAAATCTTTTTGTGATGTATCTTGATGAATTCAGTGGAATTACACTGGAGTAAACTTGGTTTAAGAGCCCTTACATTTAAGTTCTAGTACATATAAATTGTTTTAGAATAGTTTGTCTAGATTGTTTATGCGGGACTTTTGAGGACATTGTCTTCTAAAAAATACTTCATTTTCAACACTGATGTCAAAACCTTTCTGTGACATTCAGTCTTTTGAGCTAAAACTCTTTTATTCATGGGCTCATATATATTAAAATTCTGTAATTTTGTTTCAGGAATTTTTTTTTTTGGGGGGGGGAGGATCCTAACCACAGAGGAGTTCTCAGTAAGAAAATGGCTGAAATTTAATTCTGGGTGGGGATAGAGGAAGAAAACATTACGTAAACTGCTTCCTCCTGTTGCATAAGTATTGGCTTACCATCTCATCTTTTTAAGGACTACAGAAGTTATGTCCAACGACAATCACTACCTTTTGTCATAATGTTGAATCCTCTTACCGAAATACACTGAAATGCGTGATCTTTTCCAGAATAGCTGTTATTACACATTGGATTTTGGTTTCCAGAAACATTCACTTTCTATTTAAAGTTTCTCTCTTTTGATACCTATACTCCTTTAATTTCAGGCTTCTACTTTTTTGATTCCCAGTCCAAATCAATGTCATTTGTTTTAAATTATTGTAGAGCTCATATAACTCTTTCCCATGCCAGCATGTTATGCATTTAAAAGAATGAGTTTATTTCCTTGTTTTCTTTTTTTCTTTTCTTTATTTTTTTACTTTTTTTTTAAATTTTGAAAACCACATGAATCAGACTATTTTAGTCCTTATATGAAAAAAGCTCAGTTCCCTTGATAATTTCGACAGTTTTCTCATACAGCTCTCCCAGTCTGAATTTTTTTCTTCCTGAACAGAATGACTAAAATTTCACATGATATTCCTAAGGATGTACTACCACTGTGACGTGACTATTTTTGTATCTCAAATACAAATGTCCCAACTGATGCATCCTGCAGTCTTTTTTTTTCAGCGTCAAATGGATGCCTTGGTCTTGTGATTCTTAATGTACTTTTTCCCCCCCGCAAATTCCAGAACTGAATTCTCAATTTATAGCCCAAAGTTTTGGGTACGTATGTACATAAGGCTTATACTTTGAGCTGATATGTTTTGTTCTGTTTACATGATTCCTCTACTTAAAGGTGTCTAATTTTTTCCCTCAGTTGTATTACTATTATTTGTCTCCATTTTGTCTCCCACAAAGGTATCATCAGAGCATCACCTTTGCACATTCTATTATTTTTACTGTGGACGTCATTATGAAATTTTATGGAGCACTCCACAATTTTGCAGCATCACTTCTCAATCCCCATGCACAGCTTAGCAAAACTGACACAGGCTGTTGGCGCTTTGAATGCTTGCATAAGAAAGAACAAAAATGTCTCACTGAAATGTACACAGCAAAATTCTTGAGAATCCCTTGAGAAAACCTGCACTGAATACCAGGAATAACATTGGAAAACCATTAGCTGTGAAGTGTACTCTGTGCTCCCTTTTCTCCTAAACTTTTTAAAATATTGTGTTTTATTTTCTTAAATTGATGTAGCATATAGTGTAGTAAATGTAACACAGCAATATTAATATTCCTATTGGGAAGGTAAATCTTACATTTCCTGCTTAGGATTCCCTAGGACACTTGGGTATATGCTTAATTTTATTCATGTGAGTATTCCCAGTGAAATCATTGAAGTTACCTTGGGCAGGAAGTTATGCACATGTATAAGTCCTTGTAACATCCAGGTACTGTTGAAGTCAACTCAGGAACCCATCGTCTGGTACAAAGCAGATGGCCAGTGGATGTTATATTGTACTAAGCTGAAAGCCTTAACACAAAACAACTACTTATAGCATTTTGGCACCTTTACTTCGCCTCCACAGATAATGCTAAATTATCCATCATTCTGAATTGCTTACTTGCCAGCTTCCGGTCATATGACCTTTTGAAATAAGCCATATATGTTCCTAATCATCACAGGTTACAAGAGCAGGTTGAGAGCAAACAAATATTCATTTAATTTATATAAATGCATAACTTGGCTCAGATTGTGAAACATCCTTGGTTTTCTGTTCTTAAATGAAAAACACTTATTTTTATCCATGCTTTAATAAATAAAAACATTATCATAAACTAGCAAGTTCTTATACAGTCTGCAAAGTTCTGCATTTTAATGTACAGTAGGCAAGATAATGGATGAATAACTGCTAGTCCTACCAGCACTCCGGATGTGGACATGGAAGTGATAAGTATGGAAAGCCAAAAAAAAAGATGAAGATTTTCAAATGGGTTTTAAAAAGCTTTTAAGAAGTTGTAGAAGTACAACCCTGCCACCATTATAGTGTCTTGAGAGAGAAGAATGAGAAGCATAATGACTCTGAAATAGTTTCCTCTTTCTTTTGGTTTAGAAAAAGGACAAGCATGTGATATATGGGAACATAGCAGGACAGCAAAGAAAGGATTTGATGAGATATGAGCAAAACACATATGTCTAGTTCTGCTAGAAGCAGCTCTTGCTGAGATCTTCTGATCTGCTGTAGAAACAAAGCAATGATATTTTTCTGACCGGAACTTTCTCTCCCATTCGTGACTGCAATAGTGAGTACAGACTGGGGCTTCTCACAGAGAAGCCAAATGCAGATTTTTCAGGTTGGAAGTGGGTATATCCTTGTTGCTGTTCAGGGGGTGTCTGGGCTGTAGAAGAGATTCCCAGCATATTAGAAACAGAAGCAAACTGCAAATAAATTTGCCTCTAAAACAGCTGAGAGGTGAGACTAGATGTACCACTGACACCATTTTCTGAGTGAGGAGGCACCTCTTTTCTCCCCATGCTGAAATATCACCCAAGAGGAGAAAAGTAGAACCTGAGCCGGCATGTCGGATTGGGAAGGTCATAAACTGACAGCAGGGATGAGGAAGGGAAGAATAAGTATGTTTCTGCTAAATAATTCTCAGATAGATGAAAATTCAACAATTTCAGTCCCATCTGTCACTTGTCATTTTTGCGTGTCTAAGACAACAAAGAATGATGCATCATCACTGATAATAACTTTGCTGATATTGCCTATTAAGAAAAAACAAACATGGCTTGGGAGATTTTGAAGAACCAAAGCTAAAAGGAAGATCAGACTCACATCAAGACTCACAAAAATGTTTTGCTTTCCTCAAAACTTGCACACTAAAATACATATCTAAGAGAGCAGTCCAGTGTCTTCATTGTTCATTTGAAATACTTAAATCCCAGAAGCCATAGATTTATTCATTTCTTCACCCCAATTAAAACCTAATTACAGCTGATTTATTGGGAATAAGACACTTTAGGAAAAAACATAAGGACCCGAGCTTTGGAACTGGATTTTATATTCTTTTTTGTTCACTCCTTTGAATAGAAAATGACTTATTTGACCACCAAGAGTCATGAATCATTCAGGTGATGTTATGATATAATGACTATCACGATGTACAGGTCTCACCCTCTTTCACCCCACCCTGGATGTTAACTCAGTTCACTACACTGTGCACAGTTTTGATCTAGCCTGTAGCAATCAGAATGAAAGTTGACCTCCCTTGGACTGAGCATCCCCTCGAAGGTGCTGAGCTCAAGACAAAAGTGTCCCAAACATGGTCCTACATATTATGGCAAAAATACCCAGTGATCCAACAGCAACCTGCAAAGCTTGTTGTGCTTACCATACCTGTTACATTTGTCCCCTCTTTTGTGCAGATCAAAGTCACAAGCAGTGACTGTGTGGTTTTACAGGTTTTTTTTGTATGCCCCAGCATTCTGCTTGTTGTTTTCTAGATATTCTCCTAGTTTGGCAACCTTGTCAAAGTGTAGTGTTCCAAGCAAGACTTCACGAGTACTAAAATGTGAACAGTTTTGCTGCTTCATTTTGTTTACACAGAGTGTACCAAAAAAGTAAAGGCAAAAATAGAATTTGCTTTTATGAACCTGTATACATCTCACACCCTTTTTTGTTAACCATTTTTTTGCCTTTGTGACTTTTCTGATTTCATGACTTTGGGTCTATTTCAAAAGCTGACTTTCTATTCTCATCCTGATCTTGATCTAAAGGGTTTGCTAGCCCTTTTTTTATACCTATGTGGTATCAGCTGCAAACAGCATAAATTAAACCTTTATGCCATTTTCTGTTACTATAGAAGACACCAAATATAACTGAGCTCCAAAGAGTCCCCCTAGAGCTTTTAAGATGCCTTGACACATTGGTGATAAGCACATGTTATCTGTGATTTTTTTCTGGCCAATTGCACACCTATCTGATGAAGATTTCATCTTCACCTCACTTTCTCAGTGCACTTCTGAGAATCACATAATCACAGAATACCATTTGAGATGGTGCCAAGAATTGTGCTGAAGTCAAAGTATCTTACATTTACCACCTTTTCTGAAGCTTGTTTGGCTTGATTTACTCTGGAAGAACTAATGTTAGATAGTTTTTATCACTGTTTTACCTTCTAGATACTTAAACTGATTGCCTAATGATTTCTTGCAGGGATTAAATTAAAGTGATGTGGGCTATAATTCCCCATGTCCTCCATAGTCTCCCTTTCAAGGATAAATAATATGTTTGGTATTCAGTTTTTCACAATTCTTAAACATAATTGCCAGTGATCCAGCTATTACATTTTCTATCTTCTTTATGGCCCTAAGGTCAATCAGGACTTCCTCACTTGGATACATTTATCTCATCTGAAACATATTTAGCCCAGGTGGGGAGTTTTTGCACATTTCTTTTTTTAAAATTATGTATTTAACGATCTGGAGTCATGTATCCTCACGGTTTTTTGAGTCTTTTATGCAACAGAAAATATTTTAATATAGAATTATATAGAGATCACTGTCTCCTATATATTTAAAATTAACGTCTGGACCCTGCCTTTTTCTTTGTAAACGTGAAGCAAAATATCTACAGGCTGAATGCAGTACAGTTCATAGCAAGGGTGAGCCCACTAACCTGACAACACTTCAGAGTTTGTGAAGTTGTCCAGCTTAAAAGGCAATGAAACCCATTAGTCTTCAAGGTACCTGCAAAACTCTGAGTTATAAAGACAAGACTTTAATCCCCAAAAGGCAAATCAGAACATGACCCCATTGCTCTAGCTGCTGACTTGAACATCTCCTTTAGTTTCTTTTTTTTAACTTTCATCCTTGCTCTTTCTGCCAACAATCCTCTTGGTGCTATCACCATGTTTCTCCCGGACCACAGGCAACGCTGATGAGATGTTCTATCAAGAACAAAAGTTAAACACTCAAGGACATATTTACCAGCTTTGATCTGTGCAGCTACTGGTGGTGGCTGTGATGCTGCCCCCATAGGAGATAAACATTGCTTCCATTCAGAGGTGTATTGTGCTGGGACTGTAGATCTCTCTCATGCCCATCACCTGGCAAGGAGGATGACCTCCTTCCCTTCATCCCTCCCACACACTTTCTTTAAAGCTCATAAAAGCCTTGAATGCATTTTATCCTTGGAATCAACAGTTTAGAAGCAACCACTGGAATGACAAGGTTCCTCTTTTCCTGAAGCATGAGAATACGGCTTACTTGAAAGAGTTTCCATAGATTGCTCCCTTTCTCTTAGCAGATGATAACAACATGACTGCATGAGAGTATTACAAATCCTTTTCATAAACTGAATGGTTCAACTATAAATACAGAGTAGGTAGTGTGAACAGGATTGCATGCAGCTGCATTGGGATACGTCACTGGCATACCTGAATCCTATAGCATCAGATGGAATTATATGAACCCAAATTATAGAAAAAAACACATCTCTCACATAAGTAAGAAATTCCTCCTTGGATCATGTGTGACCTTCCAAAAGGCTATGACCATTTCTTGTCCAATTGTACTGACAATGGTGGAAGTGAATGTGGTAAGTCAAGGTACAGCAAGCACTGTCCGTGCTGTGCAAACCCTGCAGATGTAGGTTAAAGCACGACCTACAAAAATGAAAAAGGCAGGAAATATTCAGAATCACACACTCAGCAAATCGAAAGTATGCAAGAAAAATACCTTTGCTATGTGGACATAAAAAATACGCTGAAAATTACATCATACCTCTAAAGATGACTATAGTGGATTCACTGCTTAAAAAACAGGTTTTACCTTAAGAAATGCTATAGCTTCTAATATAAATAAATGAATGGAGCTATTTTCTCAGATATTGTTGTTTTCAGTGCTGCAAAAAAACTCAAAGCAGTTCCAAACATTCAAAATACTTCTAAGGTTTCTGCTGTGCTGGAAGGTTAGCTACAGTTGAAGGATTTTATTAGCCATACACATGGCAGTTTGTCTATTATTTAAATCCATCTGCTTAACTCTTTGGAAATTTCTCAGTTGCATGCTCTATGTTCTGAGCCAGCTACCTGATGAACCAAAATCCCATGAAGGTTTATCTGTAGATTGATATTTTAGAGGTTAGGAACATTACTATAAAATTAAAAATAAAAATGGTGCAATATAACGATTTTTTAAATACAAATAATTTGCAGATGATTATGTTTCATTTAGATCCAAAGTAAATCTATATCTTAAAATTTAAAAACCCTTCAAGACAGGACTTCCATCTTCTGTGCAGCTCTAGTAGCAAGTATGTGGCTATGTTAAAGAGCTAAGTCACCTTGAAAACAAAAACTTACAGAAGGCAATAGAAGAACAAGATGTTCTGTGTATAGAATATACCACTTGCTATAGAACATGGTGTCTCCATGTGTTGCTTAGTGACGAGTCTGAGCAGAAGTAAGATTACTCCTATCTCTGACCTTATTTTTGCAGAAAGAATCCTGCCTTTTCTCCACTGCTGCTCGGGGACGACTATAAGCATTAATAGGTAATACCTGATAACATGACAGGCTGTATAAAGCTCTTGCACAATATCAATCAGTGACAGTGATTTGAAAGCAAGTGGTACCACATCCCAAGCATGGATGATCACTATTTTGCCATTACTTAATGACTACAGAAGAAGGGGAAATTACTTTACAAAAACCAGGTTTAATAAGTGTTGGAGTGAGAGCTCCTCTGGACCCAGGCCCAGAGGAAAACCAAAGCAGAGGGGTTGAATTAAAACCTTTGGAAAAGCTGAGATACATGAAGTCACACCAAAGTGAAATAGAAATATAGACTTTTAACCTTTAGTAGAAATATATGCTAAGTGCCTTAAACATTGAAAAGCTGCAGCAAAGAGACCTTAAACACAGTTTGTACTGCAGCAGTTTTACCTTTTCACAGAATTTCCTTACTCTAGACAAAACATAGATAGAACTATATTGTTCACATTTTTTCGATAGAGTGTTCACATAAACAATAAGAGTTGATAAAAACTATATACGCAAATTTGTGTAATACCTATGTAAGGCTTGTGTAAGATTTATGATCATTAGAGTTAGACCAGGATAGGTTAAGAAAAGAAAACTAGAATCTTGTGTTAATTTTACTGATCAGTTAACAAATAAAATCCACACTTCTGTAAGTGTAGTTAGATGAGAAGGACAAAAAGAAGAAGAAGATGAAGAAGAAAAAGCTGCTTAGCCTGCTGTCGCTGCTGCTTTGCCTTATCGTGTATCCCCTTCGAACTCTACCTTCAGAAACTCTGGAACTGCAAAATAAAGGACTTTAGCAAAGCAGCAGCCTCCTCTGCTCTTTCACCCTCGGCCAAAAAGGGAGGGTGTCCCGTCACAAGCTTAACAAACATGAAAGTGGGATTTTTAGGGAGACAGCTCTAAGGAGAAAGTGCACCAGTGTGCTAAGTTATTCTAAGAGCGAACCCACTTTCTTAATTTCAAAAGGAATATGGAGAAGACATTCATGATGATAGGAAAAAAACCCCAACAAACCTGTTTGTGCCTAATGTAATGGAAAATTTAAGAACTATTCATGCATGTGAATATGTATGCAAATCTGACCCTGGTTATACTGCCAAGGTCAGTGCATGGTGATCTGCTGAGTTAGTGCTAATCATTCAGCTTGAAATGTGACTTTATCAGAAAAGCGATTTTGTAAAAAATCTCATGCCGTTCCCTATTATTTTTCTCCTGTGATCTCCATGCCATGCTTGTTCATTTTCCAAGTTTACATTGAGGACTTTTCCAGTTAAAACATCTCCTTGTCAATCAAATCGTATTTCTGCCTTGTGCAATGTTATTGGATCTGAGGTGACAATTTGAAATTACTCCAGCTCTAATAGGGGAGTGACATTCTCTGTAGGACATTAACAGCTAAATCAAAGAGTGGCACAGTGGTTGAATTTGAAGTACTACTTAGATTTCAAAACCGAGCTCTGTACTGAAAATGGGCCATACAAGGCCAGAATAAAACTGAATGAGAATGATCATAAACCTCTTGCTACATACAAACTGAGGTTTTACAGAAAGGAAAAGCTCATACAAGAGGATCTGGAGAATGTAAATAAAGGAGAAGATAATATGATAACAAAAGGAATTGGGAGAAATTTTCCTTAACAACAGCAGAAATGAAGATTTGTTTGTTTCTTTGAGAGCCCTAGAAACTTCATGACACTACAAGGCACATAAGACTTAAAAGCCCTTATTTTAGACTTACTGCAACCATGCTGGCAAAACCAGTGGGTTTGATCAAATTTAGTTTTCTCTACTGTCTGATTAGAGCAGGTGCACCTACAAGTTCATGGTTTAGTTGCCACTGCTGTTTCCTTGGCCCACTTCAAAATCATCTTCCAGGAAGAACTACAGGGACAAGGAAAAAGGGTTCCCTTTGTTAAATATCTCTCTTTTTTTTTTTTTTTTTTGTGCAATAAATGCTTTTTCACCAGTAAAGGATCAGTGGATTATTGTTCATTTCAAATCTGAGGTCCTAAGAATATGCTAATTTATTCCTGATAAACTCTGCAGTAATTCTCATGAAGCAGGTGATGAAACTGGAATTTCTTACTCAGTGTGAAGTGACAAAAATGCAGTGTTCTGACCTGCTTCTGTAATGTCTGGAAGAACTATCAGATAATTTTAAAATGGAGATAGAGATTTGGGATACTCCAGCAATGTTTACAGCTTATATATTTATTAACATCCAGAAAGGACTGTAATTATTGAAATATTAAAGCCAAAGACTAGAAATTAATTTGGACTAATTGTAGACTTTAAGATGCTCACCATCATAGTATAACATGTTAAGCACCAGATATCTGAGCAGTTATCAACAGCAACCTCAAACACAAGTCTTTGCAAAAATCCAAAGCAAATTTTTTGCCATTGCCATTATGTGGACTTAAAGAAGCTGTGTGAGATTAATAAGATTCCCAGCTGAACAATGAACAGAGAAAAAAGATGCTCAGCCAAGGCAGCAGGCATAGAATCAGAAACTCTGATTCTTTGACCCAAGCAATTGCTTCTTTCTTTATCGGATTTGATTTTCAGCTACCACCTTCTCCCTTTGCTGTGGTCTAGCATGATAAGAGGTGTAAGCTGAGTGTTGGAGGTAAAGTTTACACAAAGAATGAAAGGAAAAGGTTGAAAATGTTTGTGTAACAACAATTCCTTTCTGTGCAGTTGCCAACACTTTCCTTGAAAGAAACATCCTCTGATGTGCAGTCTAGAGCCTTCACCTGTTCAAAGGAGGCATTTAGGGAACGGAAAACAACATGACATGATTAAAATACTGGTCATACAGCCACTCGACAAGGCACATTCCATTTCGTTGTTCATACTGTCCTGAAAGAAGAAAATTTATAAAATTAATAGAAAAACTTGAGAAAATATAATTTGTCTGAGTAAATTCTGTATGTAACAGAAAAAGCTAATTTTAAGTTTTATATTTAAACCAGTACTATTGGCTCTAAAACTAATACCTGTACAGCATTTGAACATAAAACATGCAGAGACTTGAAGTCAAAATATATTTGAAGTATTTGGCAAGGTAAGCTACAATACAAATCAGTGATGTGAGCAAAATACTTCTTTACAAGAAATGATTACATTGTTATTACTGTAAAACATAGTGTTAAAGAATAAAACGACCTTAAAGTCAGGTGGTACAGATGAATAATGCCGCAATTCTAAAAGATGAATGTTGAAATAGTAAAAAAGAGGAATGGAAAACATTCTTTAAGCCTCTTTGCTGCCATGAAGGTTTGAAATAGAAAAAATATCAAAATTAATTTCTGGAAATAGTTTTTTTATAACCGTTTGTAAAGGATTTTTTAAAAATAATGAGTTTTGATCAAATTAAAAAAAAAGTGATGGACTTTCTGTTTTGGGAGAACTCGAAAAATGCAATAAATTACTCTGCTAGAGAGCATGATGGAAGAGGACCATACGTAGGGAGAGATCAGAAAGGTTCTTGCCTCTTTGAAGCACAAACCCAGACTCATTCTGCCAGACAATTTCCCCTGTACAAGAGAACATCGAAAAGTAAATGCTTTTTTAATGTGTAGCTCTGTTTTCAATTATACAGGAAAAGTGCATTTCCAGAACCCATTTATCTTGAATATGACATTGTCACCCTGTGCTGATGGTTGCAGGGATGCAAAGAAAATATTGATTAGAAACCAATGTTAAAGTTTTTTCCTTGGTTTAGGAATTTTAGATAAATAAAGCAAAGTGCAGCGGGAGGAAAAAACTTGTATGACTATGCTCCATGAAACTGAGTAAGTGAAACTTTATCAAAGCAAACTCAACTCCTCACCTGGTTCTCAGTTAATCTGTGCAAAATCAAAACCTTTTTGAGTAAGATCAGAGTTTAGACTATAGATGAGTTGGAGCTGACCCAGAAATCCTAATAGAGCTATTTTGTCCCTGCTGGAATGGGCTCACAGCATCGTAACTGTCCTTAAAAATGCAAAGGAGAAAGGACATACAGACACTGTCTTTCCATTTCATTCAGGTTAATGGAAGTCTTAACAATGTGATGGTGGTGCTTACTCTATATGTAGGTGATCGATGTGCTCAAGAGTGTAATTATCTAGGCACTTAATGGTAGTCCAGCTTGTGAACAAGTACTCCAGATATTTTAGCTAATAAAACTGCATCTTTGAGTTGACAGCCCTGATGTATTTCACATGGGCACACGCGGACATTATTTACACTTTATGAGTTATTTTCAACTGATAACTGAAAAGAGTAGATAGAAGTAACTACTAAGTATGAGCTTCTTAGTTACAAATGAAGTGTCTCATTATGTTCCCCTAGGGACACTCTAAGAGGAGATTTTACAAAACTGTCCTCCTCCAGGGAAGATATTTCTGGCAAGAAATAGGAGTGCTCCTGTAGTCCACCAGTCCAAGAACTGTTATGAATAGGGAGCAGGGAAGAAAAAAGTTAATAATACTATGGTTTAGAGAACAGGAGGGAGAGCAAGATATCCAGACTCTACCAGAGGGTGAAAAACCTCTGTTCTAAATCTTCCTGCCAAACTTAATTATTTATATAAAACAAAACACCCTTATTAAGAACATTTTTCTAGTTCAGAATATGCTACAATCAATTTGGGTGAAATCCTTCCCAGAAGAGGACTGAATTCAATGGGAACCTCCCACATCCCACACTAACTCTCTCTTAGTGGAACTGCGGAAAAAAAGAGAGATGATATTTAGTCATGGGATATTTGTGAATCTTCTGTTTTCTTCCCTTCTATCTAAAACCATCTGCCCAACTGAGATAGTTTTCCCACATTACACTATTTTTCCAAGTGAACAAGGAAGAAGTTTCCCAGATTTGCCAGGACAGTGTTCCTAGCAGAGAAGATATTTCCTTGGAAGAGTTGTTGCTTGAACCTGGTTTTCTCAGAAATTAAAGAAGCTAATAATTACTCTGAGTGGGCTGTTTTATTAAAAATAACCAACCAACCAACAAAACCATAAATGATCCCCCAAAACTCTCTTACATACTTTCATTATTGCTATGTTACAAGTCACAAACTTTATGTGCTAGAATTATTACGCATTTCAAAACCTCACAAGAAAATATTCTCCATCCAACCCAGCCTTTTTCCCTAACTTGGCCACTTTAATAAATGAAAACTACAAAGGAAAGGCTGAACCAAGTGTACCAATCAGCTGGTGATCTGACTGGAATACAGTATCCTCATCCCTGGTGTCAGTTAACTCCTTTGTCCAGGTTCCTGCACACCTGGCCATCACATGTAACACACTGGACATCAGCACTGAGAGCAGGGCAGAAACACCAGAGAAAATAAGAGTCACCCAGACCACTGTTGTAGGGGAAACTCTACAAAGTTTGACACTTTATTAGAGTTGTAGAAAAGTCAAGACCAGTCCTTCTCCTTCCCAGCTTCTCAGCTTCTTGTCATCTCTACCTGCAGGTAACGCCAGGCTCATCCTGGTACCACTGCTCAGCGGTCAATGGTAACAATCCCTGCAGGACCCAGAGGTCTGTACCTCTGGCTGGATGACACTCTGGAGGTGTCCTGGGCTCATTAGACTCTGTGAAGACAGTGTGGTGGAAGAAAACTGAATTCCCTCAGTGGATAAGCAGTAGGGAGCATGGCCTTACTCTCTGTGGATGTAACATTGTGAGATAAATGATTGTGTCTCCTCGGCTCTGGCCCTGTGCAATATTACTGATGCATTCAACACAGCCATGGCCTTACCATGGTACCAGCATAACAGGACAGCTGGATACAGCTCTTTCCCTTCCAGCCATGAGAGCTGTCCAGCCTGACACAATTCATGTCACATAACCAAATGAACCACAGAATCGCAGAATCTCCTCAGCTGGAAGGGACACACAAGGATCATTGAAGTCCAGCTGCTAGCCCTCGAAATGACATTCTCAAAATTCATACCATATAGCTGACAATGTTGTCCAAATATTTTAACTCTGTCAGGCTGGCACTGTGACCACTGCCCTGGGGAGCTTGTTCCAATGCCCAGCCACTGTCTGTGTGAAAAACCTTTCCCCAGTATCTAACCTAAACCTCCCCTGACACAGATTCAGGCCATTCCCTTGGGTCCTGTCACTGGTCACCACAGAGAAGAGATCAGTGCCTGCCCCTCTGTTTCCTCTCATGAGGAAGCTGCAGACAGCTATGAGGTCTCCCCTCATTCTCTTCTTCTCCAGGCTGAACTGAGCAAGTGACCTCAGCCACTCCTTGTATAGCTCCTCCTCTAGGTCCTTCACCCACAGGCTTCTTCGCAACCCCCTTATAAATGCTTTCTAATAGTTGTATATCTTTCCTGTATTGTGGAATGAAAGACACTGAAGCTCATCAGAGCTCTCACATCTGCAATGTGTTTGGAACCCCTAATCTATCATAGCAGCATCTGATTCATCTTTTTGACTTAAATAAATGTTCAGTCTAAACATGGAATCTGTAAAGCTCAAGGAGATCTAGACACTGTTTATGCACAAACATTGCAGAGCAAAAGACACTGGTCTTTTATCTTGTCTTTTCCTTTATAATCCTAACATCTAATCAGATTGTGGTGCATACTCAGACCTTCTCTGTTGTTTATTTTTAATTTAAAGATTTGTAGCTACTCTGTACAGTGCAAAGTAGTACCTGAAATTGTAAATTCACTTTTTTTCATACTTCTTACAAGCCAAATTTGGGAAACAAACAAGGTCCTTAAAATCCTGGCCCACGATACCTTGGGTACATATTTTAGTAAGGAATTAATTTGTCACAGAAACGATATCACAGAAGGAATAACATTAAAACCACACACACTATAAAAAGTACATTTCAGACCTACTCTACTTTCAGGTTTTCCTAGCAGAAAATGCATTTCTCATGTCCTGCATCAGTGTGGACCAGCTGAGATACCCTGGACCAGCAAACATTCTACCTCCTTCTGGAAACAACACCAAAACTCACCATTGATGGGCAGCTGGCTTCCTTTTTACTTCTGTCCCTAAAAAGTCAATCCTGACCCTTTGCTGAGCACTCCAGAACTCCTCTGGCCCACAAAGTCCTCATGAAACCATAAACTCCCAAGAAGGATTGTGAAAAAGGATTAGTAAACGGACAGGTGTGCTCAGAAAATGTTGGGGAGATTTTTCTGAGTGAGAGAAAGCATCTGTGTGCTGTGTCTGGGCAGCAGCAGCAAAATCTGTAATTGTGACAGAAAGATTGAAATAAAATTCCATGCATTTTAGCATTTTAACAAACAATATTTGTGAGAGAGTAAAGGAGGGGACAACTGGCATTAAATGGAACGTAAATAAATAAGAATACTAAAATCTCTCTCATGCAGGAAATCTTTCATTTTTTCTCACATCTTTCTCACAGATCAGTTTTTTCTAAGTGCATTTCTTTCCCCCACTGTTCCTTGACTATATAAAGGTAAGAGTGAAGGTCAAGGTATTGGTGAGAGAGCACATGTGCAAAGGAGAGTCATAAATCCTGAAAACATTGCAAAACTCGAAATCTGAGTGGATCAAAGCCAGTATACCTGCAACCTCCTCCTTTAATTTTATGCAAATAAATTCAGATCTATGCAAATCTATGCATTTTAATATGCGCCTCTTTGCTCAGTAGTGTAACAGATGTGTAAATCATGGGGTGCAGAGATTTCTCACAAGCTACTACCAGAGTGTTGAAAGAATCTGAAATGTTTTTGCCTGTTAAAGAACAGTTCAATAATACGAAACTTTCAGGTAACTGAGAAATGTTCTCTCTGCGGAGACTTTTTCTTCTACTCATCTCCATATCTCTGCTTTTCCCCTTATGCCTTTGCTGTTTCAAATCCCTCTTTAATATATATTTTTCTACCACACTTTCTAGAGATTATCCATTATAAATTGAATGTCTACCATGCACCCTATACTTTGACACCTTGTTGAACAGCCTTTTGCAGTTCTACAGGAAATTTGTGTGCTTGTACTATATCAACTAATATGAACCAAGCCTCTCTTTTGGGGAACAGTAAGTTTTTGATACACAGTCAACACTCAATAAATAACACATTTTTCCCTTTCATCTTTTAAGGTTTGCCAGTAGCAATTTACAGACAAGTCCCTCAAGAAGCCTTAAAGTGCCATAACAAATAAAAGTCCTGCTTAAACAATGCATTTGAACAATACCTTGCTTCACATGCCTTTAAGATAACAAACAATAGATTTCTGGAGGGTATGGATTGTAATCCGTATAGATGTAAAACCAGGACAGTTTCAGTTTATCATTTCCTTGGCAAAGAAGGCTGTTTATTTTCACAAATCTTTGCAGGCACATTTCCATGTTTCACAAGGGAGGAAAAGGACAGATCTACCATTGCAGAAGAGCTTTGAGCAGAGGAAATTAATCTCTTAAATGTGTTACTACTATAGTTGGATAAGCAATTTCTTTATTGAGACAAGTATTTTCCTTATATTTTGTGCCTCAAACTCTCTCAGAAATTATGTGATTTCCCTTAATGAATTTATATGTAATTGTCCAAATCAATTGCCATCCAGTGTTATTCATTATTTGTTGTGTATGTCTTGGTCATTTTGCTTCAAGAAACTCACCGAAAAGCCAACACCTTTTAGCACTTAGAATGTATTTTTTGATTATAGGCATGGGAAAATTTTAAAAAAACCATGTGAGAGAGCCAATGAAAGCATACTTTTTGATTTTCCCTTGTGAAAAGTGGGATGATGGCATTTTCCTTTTCCTTAAACCAGGTCATTTCAAGGAATGATTTTGGAGCACAGCTGCATAAACAAGTGAGTCAGCATGATGGAGGCCAGCCTCAGGCAGAGGGAAGGGTGAGTGGAAAGAGAGGAGCAGCCTTGACTTCCAGTGGGGTGACAAACAAAGATGAGGAATGATATACTGGTGAAAGAAGTCACACCACACCCTGTAATGTGGAACCACAGCATTCATAAAAGTTCCTGTTCCTTCCTCCAGAATTCAATATCAAACACTAGCCTTGATTGTCTGGCCACTTGATCACAGAATTTTGTCTGAGAAAGGAGAAGATAGGAGCTGCTCTGTGTGGTACTTTCCCATAACTTATGTAAAAAATTAAAATTTTCAGACATTTTCCAAGAATGCAGGTCAAATTAATTTGTTTTCTGCTTACCATGATTCACGAAGCAGAGTTGTTTTTTCTTTTCTTTAGGGGATTCTCTTTCTCTGGTCTTCAGAGAATGCAGCCTTCTTGTAGCTCTTAGGCTATTGATATCCTAAAGAAAGGACAGTGAGAGTGTGATAATGAGGGTGTAAAAATATAAAAATGTCCTGATTTAGTATTAATAGTTCATTATTTTAAATGGGACTAAGACAACTTCTAGAATAGCTATTATCAATGTAAAAATTGATCCTCAAATGCATTTTCCACCAAAGTGATTACTTTTTTCTTTCTAGTGTTACAGTTCAGAAAGCTTGGTGACAGTTGCTAATAAATAAGGACCAACAAATTATTACCAACACTTTTTGTTTACAATTTGAGTATAGACTATTTCTTGAGGTGCATCTCTGGGGCCTGCAAATCTCAAGGCACTGCTTTGTATGTCTTTAACACCAAGTACCACACTGTATATCCCAAACAGTGTCTGCTGTGTACACGAACAGCAAATCCGAGTGCTTTCTACACTGCCTAAATGCTCCTGAACGTCTCCCTATCCTGCTTTCTCCCAGCTATTGTATATGCTAATGCTACCTAACCGTTATGCTTTGTTGGCATCAATAAGTGTCTTAGTTTTCTCTCACAATAGATAACACATACTTTCCTAGATATACAAATCTAGCAGAAAACTGGAGGGGAATACACCAGGAATTTTGACATAAAAAACCAAAGATTACTTTCTTCTGGCTAATGCATTTCCCTGTTACTCAGTCAGCGCTGTTTGAGTATACAGAAGACACATCAGTTGTTATTCACATGGAGCACTTCCTTGCTGTCAAGGGATTTCAGTCAATTATAAATTTCCTTCAGTCAATCAACAAAATGGGTGCATGGAAATATTCAGATGATTACCGTGAATTAGCATCCCTAGTTCCTAAAGCTTATACAATGCATTCATAATAGCAAAACTAAAAAAAAAAACAACAAACCTGCCTTCTATCTCCATGTCAGGTAACTGTCCTTTGCCATTAGGTTCCAGAAAGCTGTTTTGGGGAGGGTCATGAGAGGGACAGATTTGGTGCAGATCTGGATTTATTGGAGGGTGTGAATAGAGCAGAAGACCCCCCACTTCTCAAAAATAACAATGACAAATGCATTAATGCATCAATATCAAGTGAAGCAGTCAAAACTATATTATAGCTCCCTTGGAGCACACTCACTATGACAGAAAACAGGAATGGATAGTGGAGTATGCCAAAGTTTTGTGGCAGGACATGAAGAATTTATATGCCTGCCAGGGAGAAGAGTACCAGGAAAAAGTGTAGGAAAGGGAAAATATACTTTGTACAATTTCTCTTTCTTTTAAAGTGTGGTACTGTGCTGAGATTTTCAGCCATCATTTTTATTAAAAAATTGTGTGTATAAAATTCATCATATTCACATATTCAACAAAGAATTGGACTGTAAACCCTCCAATAAGCTAAAGACAGCAACAGCCGAAATAAAGGTAATCCCAAAGGCTGAGAAGCAACCAGACCTCCCTAAAAAAAGACAAAGATAAAAACAGAGCTTTCCAGAGAAGCCTTGCATTACCTGCTGACTAATTGAAAGGCTTTTTCTCTGAGTCACATACATCCATTTGCAAAATAGGAATCAGGCTACCCAACAGCCACTGAAAGACATATATAGCAGAAAAAGGAATGGTCAGTTTGGAGGTCACCAAGCAGGTGTAGCTATGGGGTTTAAACATCCTCAGGTCTCCCCTCTGTAGGTCCAGCAGCCAGGGGTCAGTTCCTGCCACCCTTAAATCCTGCAAGTCAATTCAAAGAAACAGTAATCTATCCCAGCTTTGGTAGAAGCCTGAGCAATTTAGACGCCATGCTTTCCAGTGGGAAGAAATGGATGCTGTGTTCCTTTTTAGAATACTGTTTGTATTGTATCATCTAAGATGATATGATTTGGAGTAGTTCAACTAGAAGAAATTTAAAATAACAGTACCAGCCATCGCTTATGCTGCATTTTCTGAAGAAGACCTTTTTTTCTGTCAATTTAACTTGTAGCATCTGGTGTAAAAAGCAACTGCTTTTTACTTCTCCTCTTACAAGCTTACAATAAATGAAGATTATGTTAAGACCACCTGTTTATTTCAGAGAAAACTAAATGATGTAAGTACAATTTAAATAACAAAATCTTTCCTAGGTACCAATACCAAAAGTAATAAATCAATTTTGTGCGCCTGGTCTCATAAAAATATTGTATATACGTGAAAAATTTTCACAGGAGATCAGCTTGACAAAGTAAATGATTCATTGATAACTTCTCAAAGAAAACCATGTTTGAGTATCCTATCAGTTTCCTAGTTCTTCCATTAGAGATGACAAAGATGGAGAATTTTGCATAGACAATGACACATCTATCTTGCTACCAAATAGCAAGAGAATAATTTTCACTAAATAGAAAACAGGGCTGTGTGATTCTCATAAAATCATAACAGTACTGTATTAAGTCTGTCTTGGAAATTCCTAGTTAAGAACCTGGCTCTTCTTCTAAGTGGAAAACAAGCTCAGAGGTAGATACAGACATCTACACCTGAGCTAATGATCTCTTGTCAATGCAGACAAGAGGGACTTGTAGGGCACAGTTCATGCTTTTAATAATTTCTTTTCAGCTGGAAATAATAAACTATCCTTAATAAACTGTCCTTAGAATTCCTGGTCTGTCTTTCTGTGGACAGCAGAGTCCTCATGGGATGCTAACTTCAATGCAAATGTCACCTGGAAGAGGTCCCTAATTCTCGAGGTTTTGTTGTGGTTTTTGTTTGTTTGTGTTTGGCTTTGTTTTATTTTGTCTTTTTTTTTTTTTTTTTTTTTTTTTTTCTCATTTTTTTTTCTTTTTATATCTTTTTTTTTTTTTTCCTCAGAGTTTTAACTCTTAGTATATCATCTGTCCTTCTGAAGATATTTACCAATAGCAGTTAGGAACATAGGACCTAAGACTGAAGCCAGAACACACAGTGTGCTGCTAGTCAGGTAGCAATCTCTTCATCCATTTCTTAACTTCAAGTTTCTGCCTTGTCACTGGGACTTTTGTCACAGTGTTCTTTCATGAAGAACAAGTGGAATAGCATCACCTTCTGGTGGCTGTGAGCATCTCGTAAGGAACTGCAGGTCATTCCATTAGTTCCTAGACTTGCTTGTGTCATCTTTTTCAGTCTCATGCATATCACCATCTCCCTGAGTCCTGGATAGTTCCTTTTTATCTTTTCTTGCAAGATTTTCGGATGTTTCTTTCTTTTACTCTACACCATGACTGAAGGTCAAAATTTACTTTTGTCTCCAACAATTGGCATTTTGGATGTCCTTGTTCTGGGTCTGTCTGTAAATCTTCAGAGAAGCCTCTTCACCCCATTAAGTCTTATAAATCACACATGGATTGAATCACCACTGCCATCTATATCTCTAGTCTTCTGACTCAACATGTGCTTCCTTTCCTTTCCTTTCCTTTCCTTTCCTTTCCTTTCCTTTCCTTTCCTTTCCTTTCCTTTCCTTTCCTTTCCTTTCCTTTTGTGGTTCCAAGACCTTGAAAAAAAAATTACACGAGTATTCCATAAAGAGTTGAAAATTACAAATGAAAAACAAAAAAACCCAGTGGGTTTGCATCATTGTTTTAGCCCAGTCTTGTGAACTTTTAATTGGCTTACTCACAATTTTTAAATACTTACAGATGGGAATACCTTCTGTGTCAGGGAGACACAGACAGGCTTGGGCCTCCATATCCAAGCTTGATGGCATAGTCAATGTGAGTAAGAAACACAAAATGTCTATATCTTCCAATTTATGAGTAAAAAATTCAGAAGAGGTTTAACTACTTTTTACAGAAAATAATAGCCATCAATGGAAGTAGTACAGAAGCTGGGAAAATCCAAGATATGTATAGAACAAAAGAGACAGAATTCTTTTGTGTCTTCTGGCCACCTATGACTTTCAGGATGGTTGCTTATATAGATTTGATGTAACATCAGTGTAATGTTTTAAATATATGAAACACTGCTCTACATTTCTGTAGATTCAGAGTTGGAATTCAGCTGGCATACATGACTGTATATTTTGTCATTAAGCCTAATCAAGAAAAAGCTGCCCCATTTTCAAAAATTCAAAACACATATCTTTTTAGGTAGAAAACCTGTTGTATATTTGTGTAGTGATTTGTTAAACTTAAATTAAGGAGGCCAATTGCTTGTGTAATAAAAAGCAGATTGAAGTAATAAGGTCTTTAAGGTCAAATCCACTTGCCATTATCTGAATATCTTTAGCATTAAATTGTGTAATTCTAACAGAAGCAATGTTTTAATGCACTCATCTGAGAATGATATTTCAAGATGAAAACAAGAGAGACTGACAGGCTAATTACTTCATTAGAATGACTTTGCAAACTAAATTTGCGTATCTTTTTTCTAATTTCTCAACTGCTTAACTCTTTCCCCATAAATCTCTATCACATTTTCTGGATATCCCAGCTCAAACTGTATTTCAGTTTGTAGCTTCTCCAGGATAGCGGAGCATGTTTTATTTGACATAAGACTTGACAGCTTTCCCTAGTTTATATTATCCAGTTAGCTCAAAATTGTGAAGTTGAACTGTGATGATCCTAAATGGAACTTTTAAACACATAGCTACATTACCATCCTTTAGCACTTCCTCATGACATTCAGTGGTTCTTTTGTGTGAAGAATATCAAGTTGTTCAAATCCAGACATTGCATACACTTCGCAGCGAGTACAGTATCTCAGAGTTTTCTGAGAAATATCCAAATACCCTGCGGTCCTAGAAAAGCACTGCTTTGTGTAGAAACAATAGCGTGTGAAATCTGATTAAATGCGATAATGCCTTATGGCAGACATTATATGCTTTTGCTATAATCTCCCAGAAGCAAAGAAAATAATCTCTGTCACAGATGTCCATCCAAAAGCACATCTATTACTTTTATTTTTGTTATGTAGTCTTTTATGTCCCACAAAAAAAATTTTTTTAGGAAGAGGCTGTACATTTTGAATCAATATTTCCTTATGTCCCTGGGGCCCTGCTTTGCTCCTCTGTTGTCACTTTGCTTTGCAGATATTAACCTTCCACATGTAGACTAAAACAACCAGGGACACATTTATCTTTCAATGTATAATGTAAAATCTTATGTATCAAACTGGGACACAACAGTAAAAATAAACATTTTAGACATGCTTGAAGTAAATAAATGTGTCCCTTGTCACAACTTATGTTTTTATCATTCTTGTTGTAAACACTCACCAGAGAAAATATGAACAGATTATGACAGGGCTGTGATACAGCAATTACTGCTCTATAAACTCAGTAGATATTAATTTTTTAGTAAAATAGTAGGAAAAACTGTTTCATGAAGCAGAAATTCTTCACAAGCACTGGTTGAGTTACAGCAAGATGCTGGAAATGCACAAGTTTCAAGTTGCAGGCGGCACTCAGGTAGGGAAGGTTTGGAGGGTGGCACATACCCTTCCCCTAAAAGGGCTGACAGAAGGGTAGCGATGAGAGGGAATTGTGTCAAGACAACAACAATCTCCCTTCCACATCTAAAACCATGAAGAAACATGATTGAGCCCATTAAAGGCCATAAGGAAGGCAGAACTGCTAGGAGGGAACATGCTCAGATAAATCTACCAAGCCAACTTGTTCACAGAAACTATTCCTTCAAATCCCTGTGGGAACAAAAGCACATCATAAATATCCCTAGAAAAGAACTTAAATAAGCCCATCCTAAGGACTGCAGCTCTGCCTCCCCCAAATGGGCATCAGACTTCTTTCTCAGACTGGGAGGATAGGGGTGCTGAGAAGTACACAGAAAATTCCAAATTGCAGTTCTGTTCATTTCTGGCCTTGGAACACATTGCGAACAAATCATGCTGGTTGTTTTCTTTTTCTCTTGGGAATGCTCAAAAAAAACCTTTCTGGTGCGGAAACTTGAGCAATACCACTGCAAGATTACACATAACATTTAATCCACCTAATAACATTGGATTGGGTTTTCTCCTTTGATCTTTCTCCAATGTTATGTTCTCTCAGGAGGAGTTTTTAAAGGCTTTGTTCTTTTTCAGAAACTATGCATCCTTTGCATATCTAAACCATGTCATTTATTTCTTCTGGGGAGATTGTGCAGATTTGATTATACAGATAAATAATTAAGTAGACTTAACTGAAGAGCTCAAATAAGTTGAGGAGAAATGTCAGATATGGGAAAGCTGACTTCTATAGCTTTGTGGTTTACAGTGAATAAAAACAGTGATGTAAAAGGTATATGTTCTCCTCTCAAGGGCAGCAGGGGAGTCATTCTTTCTATCCAGTTGCAATAGAAAATTACTGTCTTCCTTCTGTAATATCTATTACTCTGAAAATAAAGATGGAATAGAAAGAAAAAATGCATTCGTCTTCTAGTACTAATGAACTTTCCTATTTGTCCTACCCAGAGAAATAGGAGTACATATTATACTGCCAGAATTTTTTAAAATGCCTGCATAAAAAGGGTCAATGATTATAAAGAATGCACTTGAAGAAAACTAAATATTGAGAAAAAAGTGCAATACAGATTTTTGTAAGATTGGGAAATGTAATTCACATGTAATGCAACTTTTCTCTGATCATTTAGATTTGCTTTCAATCTGAAACTGCAGACTCCAAAATTTAAGGTTTAGACAGCTACTTTGGAAGATAGAGGTTCCTCCTCAGCCTGAGGGGTATCAAACGCAGAGGTGTACCCAGCAGCCAGCCTTCCCTAGACATTAAGTTATTGCCTTGGTGGAAGGAGTGTGGGTGGATGGAAGAAGACAACAAGGTCCTGTCAAAAGCAGGCAATCTGTCAAGTCAGGACTGAGAGATCAGGAGGATAGCAAGCACAGAGGTTAGGCTGCAGCAGCCCAGTGGTGAGGACAATCTGCTAGGAGTGAGGAGATCAGGGCTCTTCCTGAGGCATTGCTGTTTTATCTCTGAAGCTCTTGCTTGGGCCTTTATGTCACTGACAAAGGAAAACAAGAAATAAAATAATATATCTTTCTTGTCAGAATGGATTGCTTCCTCAATGGAATGACAACACTTGTTGACAAACAGAAGCCAGGTGGTATAATGTATAAGGTTTTACTGTGTGCACTATCTTATGAAATTTTATTTATAGTGTCATATTGCCACTGACAGGTAATATTGACATGTAGGCTGAAAAACAGTTGCTTGGTGGAAACAAGGCATAATAATAAATATCTATCCCAGAGGCAGATGGTACATGTCAAGTGCTATGTTCCCACACTTTCTGTTCAGACTTACTTAATATCTCATTGAATACATTGAGAAAGGACATAAATAACATGGCAGACAACACTGCAGATGATAGCACACACCTTTTTTTAATCCAAATTAAGTATCTACAGTTCTGTGAAGGTCATGGCATGGTAAAATTCATTGTAAGAGCAATGCAGGTGAAGTGGGAAAATATAAATGAATATTCATGGGGGAAGAGAAACCTGAAAAGTCAGTAACGCATGGAGAGATATAAATTCCCAGTTCAGACTTCCTCTAATGAAATATGCTGTGCCTATACTCTTTCACTAAGCTTTACCACACTTTGACTTTGAAACTATCCCTCCTTCCATTTACCTCTGCCAAAATTTTTGCTGAAGTGATACTATCCTCCTTTCATGTCTTTCTATTCCTGCTTCTTTCTCTTTGGTTTATTTTCTTCCACCCAAATGCTTCAGATTTCTAACGTCAGAAGTTTTGTCTGGGCAAGGAAATTATTCCACCGCACCAGTTCAGTGGCCAGCATCCTCTATAATGCAGAGCTGTACAGTGCTTCCTCTTCCCACTGTCTCCTTTGTTTTATTTGTGAGGCTATGTTAGTCTGAAATGGAGGGAGAATAAAAGCATCTGGACAGAGTGAGCTTCCTCCCTCTAGGGGAAGATATTAAATCATCTAAGGGCCCTAACTGCAGCTTGGAGGTTTTAGATGAGGCTGTCCCATGTCTTCCTTTGGCATTTCTGACGTGTTTGGTTTCTTGATTGCTTATGTAAGATTGTAGGCATCTGCTCCTCTCATGCTGCTGTTCTTGCATAAGGATGTTGTATCTGTAATCACACAGGCTATTTATGTCATTCATGTCGTCACTTTTCAAAGTGATTACCAGTGACAAATTGGGATTTTTCATTTAGTGTTACAAAGTACTGAGAGCTTATGCCTTCTTTGCTTAATCCTAGAAAAACAAGGGCCAGATCAGGTTTTGGCTTTGGTCCAAATGTTATTCATCAGGAAAAGCTGTTTTTATGACAGCAGTCATAAGGAAAATCAAGTGATTTCACAAAATAAACATGAAATAAAAATACATTATGTTAAATAGCCTGATCTGGAATATGTTAAGTTCCTTACAAGGTGTATGTTAGATTATGATTTGTTTTTCTTTCACAAGCATACATGTGGAACTGTGATCAGTGACAAATATACATTTTAGAATTGATCATTTTCTCAATTTGTAGGCAAATTTCTGATATTTTCTGAGCTACAGTTTGTTTTTAATGGAAATGATTTCATATTTTCAGTCTTAAAGTTTTTTAAAATTTGGAGGTACTATATTCTGAGTACATGCAATACACAAAAATTAAAGTAATAGCAGTGCCATTCTTTTCAAATCTGTGTCACGATTTTATCAAGTTATTTCATATTTAAAGGGCTGCACTGAAGGTATGATAACAGGAAGGGCAGTAGAAACATAGCAAAACTTCTAAATCATCACAGCAGGAATCCAGTTAACGTTTATGAAAGTGATGAGATAATTATCACCATCCCGTACAATTTCCCATTAGGGAATAATTCTGTAGCGTGTGTGGTGCCAGGGTTGTGAAGTTACCTGCATAGATCAGGAGTGGCAAAACCGCAGAGGCGGCGCTTCTACAGAGTTAGGAGAGGGTGGGGGTAGAGCAGTGCACTGCGCTACAAGAATTTGGCTCATCACTTACTAGAACCACATCTCAGCAGTGCCATTCTGCTCACTGCCGTAGGAGAGCAGAATTAGGGAAAGCAAGGTCAAAAACTTCCAATAAATAGGCACGGCTGATTTATATTGTAAGTAATTTTGCGTGAAGAATTACTTTGACACATTTTCACAGAGGCCAAAAAGAACTATGAAACCACCCAAACCTATCGTTTCAGCTGTCACGGGACACTATTCTAATGTTAGTCATCCTGTCCTGAGTCCAACAAGCAAAGCATGTTTTGCTAGGAAGACCAATATGTTATTTGCCCTGCAGAATTGGCAAAGAGATACCACCAGAAAAGCCAGGCAGTATTCTCAGATGTTCACAAGCAGTCAACATTGAATTTAGAAGAGGAAGGCAAAATATAGGCAATATTTTCTGATCTAACGTGAGAAAAACCCTCTCCTTCCTGGCCCTAAATCTGTCCATCATCAGAGCAGTAAATTTGTCGGGATGTCCAGCCAGAGCTATGAAAGAAAATTTGCTCTGCCTCATACACTGGTAAGTACCCTTCCAGTGTCCTCCTTCTGGCTCCAGCCAGTCCTCAGCACTTTGAAGGACTGCAGGAATTAATGGATTTGGCCCATAAACTGTATTGAAAAGCAATCCTTTTTGATGTTGGCAGTGGAAATGACTGAATCCCTGGAGCATCCAGTGCCTCAGTTCAGTGACGACAGTGTTCTGGGTGATGCAAGGCAAGGGCAGAGCTTCCTCTCTTCCCTGGGCTGTGAAGGACAAGCAGAGCTCATTCTTCAGATTGGAATGGGGTTTTGATTATGTATGTGGAAAAATAATGGGATACATCCAGAAGGCAGGAAACCAAGTTTTTATTCTGAGTTTGTTTGCTTTCTTTAATAGTAAATTTCCCACTCCCAAGATTTTATTTTCATTTTCCTCACACTGGGGTTGTCATAATGCTGAAATGCTCAGGAATATCTTAAGATAAAACTTCACTGAAGTAAGAGAGATTAGTTAGAGGTCAGTGATTGAGTATTTTTGTACCTTGGGAAAAATTGGAAGGGTGACAGTAATAATTACGATCAAATCCAAATTGATGATGTGGACTGTTAGTTTTACGATGAGCAATATGGAATGCCAAGACTTTGCACCTGGATTGATGCCACTCAAGGCATCAGGATCAAAAGTCAGAGGACTTACACAAATCCAAAACAGTAAAGGAAGAGATATGAGGTGTTATAAAGGGTTTCAAACTGTTTTTCTCCCAAGCCTGACTCAGTTCAAAGGCCTGCCTTGTTCTTGTTCTTGTTCTTGTTCTTGTTCTTGTTCTTGTTCTTGTTCTTGCTCTTGTTCTTCTTCTTCTTCTTCTTCTTCTTTTTCTTCTTCTTCTTCTTCTTCTTTTCTTCTTCTGTGCTTTTTATGTCTCTCTCAGAAAATCATGTAAGTAATGTCTGATGTGAATTACCCAGTCCATACCCAGGATGATACAAACCATCTAACAGGATTCCCAGCATATTTCTGTTAAAGCGCAATGTAAGAACAGCAAGCTGTGCTGGAATTCTCGTTCAGCTGGTGTCAGTTAGGAAAGACTTGCATTTTTCAAGTCCTTTCTTCATCAGACAATTGTGTAGTATATCCCTAATATTGTGAACTTCGCCTTGTTCGGAGAACACTGTTTAATGATTCATTTTTGGTACAGTTATGCCCTGAACATCTTTCACCATTTTTTGGCATAGGAATTTGAGGTTTGAATGGAGCCCTGAACATCGCACTCCTTTTGTTTGGATATGACTATTTTCTGTCATCTCTCCTGCAGCTACATATTTTGTACCTCATGTTTGTGGAACCTATCCCCACCAGTATGCCATTATCTTCTCCAGAATTCAGCACTTCTAGAGTTTGCATAAGCCCTTCTCAGCTGTGATCTAGCATCATAATAATGAAAAAAAAAAAAAAAGGTTCAAGAACAAGCCATATTTCCCAGAGATTAATATGAACACCAATGAAGCAATACTGACCTGTATCATGCAGTCTTGTTCTCCCTTTTCTCCTTCTTCATATCCCATGCTACCTTTTGCTATGTGTTGTTTCCTGTAGTTTGACCCTTCAACGTCCAGCCTCTTTTCAATTGTCCTGCCCTCAGCTCTCTGCATTTTGGCAGTAGCTCTGTGCATTAGGTCAGGCTTCTTGGCACTGACCACAAATTGAGCAGTCTGAGTTTTCTTGAGGGAAGAAGATCATTGTTCGTCTGTATTCTACTGCTTCCGTCCTTAATATTTGAAAACTAATGACATTATTAGCATTCAATTCCCAGATTGGCAGAGTCAGTTTGATTTCACCTGACCCGTCAAATACAGAAGAGTGTTAAACGTTACTTTGAACTTTTCCAATAGTATTGATTCTCCAGCATCCCTCAGCAGCTGCCTCCATTATCTAACCATTCTTAGGCCTGCAAGAATTTCTTAATATTGAAACTGTCTTTTTTTCTCATACAAAGTCAGCCAATTATTTCTTATTCTGCTCTATTTTACAAGAAAGGAAGGTGAGTTGTGTCTGTATTCACAGTGCACTTACAAACGCGTTCGTTTCCTACTGCTCTCTTTTTATCTATTCTGCTGCTCTGTGTTACAAAGATTTCTTCTTCCTCTCTCTCTCACTGAATGTTGATAAAACAAAATGTATTCAAAGCCAGACTGTCATTCTGTGAACAATTTCTTGAATATCAACTTTCCAATCCCCAATTTTAAAACTACTAGGCAAGCAGAGTTAACTGTGAAAGGCAACAGGAAACAAAGAGGATGTTTAGGATCTTACTAGAAAAGGTGGAATCATAGCTTTGATGTGTAAACCTTCCTGTTTCTAAAATAGCTTTTCTAGCAAGATAAAAAATGAAACAGTCTTATATCTGATAAAATTAAATCTTAAACGATGCAATATCTTGTTAGGAATTTTCCACAAGGATCAATGAACTCTTTAATATATCTATTCAAATTTGTGGAATTTCTCACATGACATTTTCTACTGAATGAGTTTTGCATACATGAGGCAATAATATTTATTTCTAAAGTCTTGTGTGACTTTAGTAGTAGAAGGAGATGCCAGAGTGATGCCTAGAAAATGAAATTCAGTTTATCTCTAATGCAGCAGCGAAGATAACTTACAAAATATTGTCCCATCACTGTGACTCAGCCCTGATCTGTGGGAACAGACAAGCTCTGCTAGTCTTCTTGGCCATTTGCTGTCCTCACTGCAATTTGATAGATAATGAAAATCTAGTATGTTACTCTTGCAAGGAGTAAGTCAGAACTGAGACCTACCAATCTCATTACATATACAGGACAATTAATTGTAAAATAAGAAGAGTTTTTTCCTCCTGGTGAAACAGGTATAGTTAAGGCAGAGGGACTGCATGGGTGAAGATGCATCTCAGAGCAGAAGTGATTTGAATTATTTGGTTCTTTCCTGTTATCCTGACCAGTCACGTAACTGGTGGAAGGTCTATATACTGGGCTCATAGAGTGTGATTAAAATTCATGGTGTTTTATGGTGTGAACATTATTTTCAGCACTGTTTGGGACCTTGGCTTTTTTCTTCTTCCTTTCTTTTTTTTTCCCCTCTGGAAACGGTGGAGTAGGGAGCTCACATAACTCACAGATCTTGGCTGTAGCTGCACTCAGGATTGTTCTTTTTCTAGAAGCATCAAACAAATCTTATCAACCTCCATTTCTCCTCATTGCAAAATACTCTACTGTTTCACTCATCTGCACTTTTTCCTCCCCTGAAGAAACTGTGATTGATGTTTTCTATCAGTATATGCTAAACTACTTCCTAGGGTAATTTATTTTCTTAAAAAAAGTTAAGAGCTGGTGGTTTGCTAGTCCTTGCTTTGTGCTGCTAATCATCTTGATGAGTAGGCAGTCGAAAACAATTCTCTCCAAAAACAGGGGAAAAATGTAGAAAGCAGATACACAGACCTGCAAATAGGATGCTGGCAGACAATTTTTCCTTTTTATTATGCTTACAATGATTCAAGAGAACTGCATTGAACTAAGAAGGACACAGAGGCTTTGAATGAACTTCATGGTTCACCAGATTTGTGAACTTCTGTCCTCCTAGAAAATGTTGAGTATCCTTGCTTAAATGCCTCTTAATAGATTTGACCCACTTGGAAAAAAAAGTAAGAAAAAAGTAGTAAGAGAAAGGCTGAATTTATAAAGGAGAACTAATGTTCAGTGTAACACCGATTTAGCCAATAGATATTTGAGAAGTACAGACATCTCTGTAGGTGTGTTTCTAAGGAGGAGCTCTGTTTTCTCAGTGATTCATGAGGTGGACCTACTAAAAATAAATTAAATAATGGAAATTAAATGCTGGCTGGAAAGTAGGGGAAATTTGTTGATCAAGAAACATTAGATTATGAAATAACTGTGATGGCTGCCCCATTGGTAAAAACATCTTAAAATAAAGTGGGGGAAAAGAAAAAGGAAACAAAAAAGCAAAAGCAAAAGTAAAAGAGAAAAAAAGAAAAAGAAAGAAAAAGAAAAAGAAAAAGAAAAAAAGAAAAAGAAAAAGAAAAAGAAAAAGAAAAAAAAAGAAAAAGAAAAAGAAGAAAAAGAAAAAAAAGGAAAAGAAAGAAAAAAAGAAAAAGAAAAAGAAAAAATTGAAACAAGTCTGCACTTGACCAGGAATTTAAAGAGTGAAAAGGTCATTTCCAGTTTAAATTTTTCAACCATTCCATGAAAACTTGATCAATTTTTCAATGGAAACTTAGATATAAATACAATTATATGTTTGTTTGTTTGTTTGTTTGTTTTAACACACACTTGACTATGTTCAGAGGTAATGAGCAGATACCACTCCTTATGTTGTGTCAGCGTATCTTCTCAGTGTTGCCTTAGTGCCTCTGAAAAATGACTTTGAGATTTGCAGAGTGTGCAGATGGAGCTCAGATAGTGATATATATTTTGCAGACTGTCTCCTCACTACTGGGAATAATAATTAGTTGCATGCACTTTGTGCATTCTGGATTGTAATGGTGACTCAAGAGAAAAAAGCGTCTGGTACACTTTTTCAGGATGCAATCCATCCTGAAATTAAAATCAGCATTTCTTTCTTAAAGATTACATATTTTCTGTCAAAAACATTCTTCCAGATATATTCTGTCAGTCATTAAATGTACAGCAAGGTGTGAAAGGCAAAAAACCCCACGTTTTCAACGTCTCCCTGATCTCCTCATCCTAAAGTTAGATTAAATTCACAAGAACTGAAAGACATTATGAGAAATAAAACCACTGGCATGGGTCTGCCTGTACTATATTTCCCATGAATATATCAGAAGGATGTAAACAGTATTTTCTAACCATTTAAGGCTTACAAATCCTGTCTCATAAATGCTTTGTAAATAATTAATTTAAAAATCTGCTGTTCTCCACAAGCACTGAAGAAATAAATGTGCCTCATTCTGAAAGCAAAACATTTTCTTATGCTTTAAACATAAATTCCTTGAAACAGCACAATGCTGAACTATAGAAAATTGTTATTTAGAGACTAATAGGAATGATGTGCCCTGTAAAAAAAGGCTTACCCTGTAGTAAGCCAGTTGTTATATCTAAAATGTTAATGTGCAGTTGGGTACTTGTCTGAATTTAAGTCAGCAGTTTATTCTATCTTGTTTGCCAATCAAAATAAACTAGAAATGCAATAAGCTGTCCATAGAATTTAATCTTCACTTTATCATGCCCAGACTATGAGTGAAACTAAAGCTCAGCACTGACATTTCTGTTAGAAATCTTTAAATTGTTTTTAATGAAATATATATGCAGCTGTTCTGACCAGTTTAAAAAAATATAGTGTTTTTTTTTTATATTGTCTGCAATGTTGCAGCTTCCTGTTTCAGTTATTCAATTCACCCAGACCAGATAGCTGTGACATTGCATCATTTCCTAACAGCTGACTGAAAGAGAACATAAAGGAATTCAACAACAACATAGGTGAGCCTATGCATTTAGCTCCAGATGTGTGTACAGAGATTTTTCTCAACTTGCAGTCATCTCCAAGTGATTTTAAGGGCACTGAATACTGGGTTAGCCAATATTCTGCCATAGGGACTGTTGCAAAAAAAAAAAAAAAAAAAAAGGATGCCCTTCCCTAAATAAAGAAAAGGTCTTCAGAACTTTTTGGAACTAGAAGTGATTGGGACTTTTTTTCCAAATTATGTTTTGGTTAAACATTACTTCTATTGGAAAAGGTTCTTTAGTGTGAGAAAGACTGGTTTATATGTGGCTATGAGTAATCTACAACAAGTCAGGGGAGAGGATAAAGATAATGAAATTCCAGATTGGTCCAGAACTGAATAACAGGTGGAACACAGAAGACAAAAAGATTATTTTTTCCATGGTGTGCCTTCGTTTTTTATCTAATATGCAAGTTTAATCCCAAGTAATCCCAAACCAGAAAATAACAGTCAAAGATACCAGAGAGATAAAATATTCAAGCACCAGGAGTCCACAGGAGGACGGCCATTCAAGAGGGATACAAGAACAATCTGGAAAACAGTGCAAAGACTGAGAAAGCTAAGGACAGGTTGATTATACTGCCCTCCCTACAAGCATTTGGAGGCGTTACCTGAAGCCAGCAGGTGACAGATTCAAATGAAGTGAGAAGATACACTTTTTACATGGTGCGTAGTTACCTTATGGGCTTCTTTGTTGTATGACCTGTGAGACACCAAGAAGCAAATAGAGAAAGGAAAGACAGGAATACACCAAAAATGGCTAAATGCAGAGATCCCCCACTGATGTCACCTGTGAACCATCAGGCTATGGAGGAAGGAAGAGAGCTCAGATGAATTCCCATTGTATCAATATCAATATCATTGTACCCTGCCCCTTTCCTGTGCTCTTCCTTAGGCATCTGCTACTTGTCACTGTTGAAAAAGGAGGAGCAGCCTTGACAGTCTTAACTAGAGATTTGGTCTCATCCACTACAGCTTTCCTTGTGTTCGTACTCCTGGAACATACATTTGTGTTCTAAATGTGTTTGTGCATTCCAAACTGAAAGATTTAAGTTTTCATTTTCATGCACAGGAAACAAGCTGATCCATGAACTGCAAATTGGTGCAGCCAGGGTTGCTATGAGCTTGCGTCCTTTTTCTCATCTGCCTCTGGGACAAAATAGGAGGCAAAAGATGTTTTCAAGGGTTTAAATGCATATGAGTGCTGCACACAGTAGGTGCAAAGCAATTTGACCTCTGGTGCTTCAAAGTAAATGAAAAGTGAAGTATCAGGCCATGTAACCTGTAAGGACTCTTTCCATTATCCACATCAACCTAATGCAACATCACAGTTTTGATACCTTATACCTTCTGTTAAATTTGTTTGAAATTGTCCTATTACTGCATAAGCAATTAGGAAGGTAACAAATAAACAGGCATATGAACATTAAATAAAAGGACAGAGATCTTGACTCTGTAAGCTTTATTCCTTTTGTTCTGACACTTCAGAACTTGTGAAATGGAATTGCCCCTTTCCAGTGAGATCCATAGCTTTATTATGTACTTTCTCTA
Source organism: Machaerirhynchus nigripectus (assembly GCA_013397975.1). NCBI lineage: Eukaryota > Metazoa > Chordata > Aves > Passeriformes > Dicruridae > Machaerirhynchus > Machaerirhynchus nigripectus. Next base: position 558,246 of record VZRQ01004173.1, on the reverse strand, counting down.
CTGATATATTAGGAATTACATTACATTCAGCCCCTGAATTACTATGCTTTTTAGATGCTAAGGAGAGTTGTAGAGAGCAAAGTTAGCTGCCTCATTTGTCATGTCTTTCTTCCATTACAACCTGTTTGCTGCTACCCATCTGTCATCCACATGAAAAAGAAACTCCTTAGTCTCTTAAATCCGCCCTGAAACACCAAAAATGAGAGCTCCAAGAACAAGAAGAAATTTACTATTCTGTGTAATCTGGGATGCCAGAGAGCCTGGAAACTCCAGACTCAAGGTATGTTCTCTCCCAAAGTCTGAATTTCCTCTCCTGCTCATAACATATTTGCTTCCCTAAATACCAGAAGAGCTGGCAATATCAGATGACAAAATAGTTGTCTCTGGAAGGCCCATGAGGAAGAGAAACCTATGTCAGAGAAAGGTATGGCTGGTTCTGCCTTTATGAAGAACACAGACCTTCCTGTGGAAAGCAAGCAGTCTGTAAGCTGTCATGCCTCTCTGAAATAATGGCATGTGAGTTCATTAATGTCTACTTGTCACCTCTGCATTAGACTACAGAACGTTTCTTGTACTGGCACAGAGAAGCTGTTGTGAGGGAGGGATCTGTCACACTGCAGCACAACAAGCTATTCATCCTGTAGGAGTCAGACAGTGAGAGTCTCCTCCTTCAGGGGTTATTGCTTAAACAGTGTGCAAGCAAAACCCCACCTACCACAGATTCACAGAACCTGCTGAGTTGGAAGGGACCCACCAGGATCACCAAAGTCCACATCCTGACCCTGCACAGGGCCAGTCCCAAGAGTCACAACATGCGCCTGAGGGTATGGTCCCAATGCTTCTTGGACTCTTGAATCCTGTCTCTTGCTATATGTGGAAACACCAGCAGACACTTCATAAGGACACAGCAGGAACAGCAGCAGATCCTCCTACTCAATAAATGTTAGGGGCATTTTTTTCCTCCCCCCCTGCCCCCCCTTTTTTTATAATATCCTTTTCATATCCACTCAGCATTTAGCTTCCTATCATGGCCCTGGTCCCAAGTGCTGAACAAAGATTCTGTCCTGAGTATCTGAAATACATTAACTAAAGTGGAGATTTTAGCAAATTAAGATGTACAAGAGACAGCCTTAACATCCCTACTATGGACATCCTGCCAGTGCACATATACACACTCATGCATATATCTATTCCCCTGGAAAATAACTTCAGCCTACACTGTGACCACAACAGTAGAAAATAAAGCTGCTGTGCTTAAGCCATAACCCTGCAATTAATGCAGCAGGGAGCAGATCCAGCATCATCTGTCATCTGCGCAGAGTTAAAAGTGGAAGAACATTTGCCGTAACTAAAGTACTGGTTGAGCTCCTCTCATCAGACCACAGCAATTTCCTTTTAAAGGTTCTCAGGCAAGACGAAGTTATTATTTTCTCAGTTTTCATTCTTTTTTTTTCCCCAAAGGACAGAGTATTTAAGCTGTAGTATAAATAAATATGAATATGGTGAAAAGTCTTTGTAGCACTTTCTAGCTGTCTTGTTTTTACAGAGCTATCACTACCAGCTGAAATATCTCACCTCAGAAGGTAGAACTGTTTCATGAGATAACATCTTCCCTTCAGCCCCACTAAGGCCCACTGGGCATATTTCTGGATGCACTTGAAAGCAGCCGAACCAGCTGTGCACCTCCATATGTGAAAGGTCTGATCAGAGCAGCCTCATTTTAAAATCAACAGAACTGACAGAAAGATTGTTTAGCTACAACAGAGCGATTCACAGCTCCGGTACAGTTTGATGCCAAGTTTTTAAATGCTTTAATAAGTCAAGTCGGCCAGGAGTCAGAACATGATGTAGCTGTGTGGCTTTGCTGCAGAGCCTGACGTCCCCAATCAGCCATAAATTAATTTTCACAAAGGGTAGAGGAAGATATTCAGAAAGGAATAATGTGTCCTGATACTGTCAATCTCATCAGTGCGATATTCCACTGACATTCTAACCATTAGCTATGAACCTGGTGTAATGATTACAAATTAAGTAATGGGATGAAATTAAGCAAAGATAAATTTTGAAACGCAGAGATGAAAATGAGTGAGGTCTGCAAGGCAGGAGCAGTCTCAAAGACAACTGTGGGAAATCTGCTTTCCAGGACTACACTGGACAAAGAGCTAGTGACTATCTGAGATATAAACACTTCTGTGGCAGGCATTTGGGCTCTAGCTTTGTAATTTGTATGATATTGCTGTAAGAGTGAGATTAGAATCTTTTAGCAAAATTNTTTTTTTTTTTTTTTCTGGAAAAGGCTGGTTCATATATACCAAAATTTTTTTCTGTAGAAATAGTGCAATTTTTTATGAAACATTGCCAGAGAACTGTTTCTAATATCTAGGGCAGAATCACTGGTAAATAGCTGAAATGGTCACCTTCTCAGCACATGACGTGGAGCCACTCTCTGTCTGTGAGGAAGCCAGGCTTCTACATAGAAACAAATGAGTGAGGCTAGAGAGGAAACGTGAAAGGGGAAGCCTGCACCTGTAGTCTCTCCACTTATGGGTATGATCCCACTGGGAGAAGAGGTCTCAGTGTCTGGGCCTTTTTTTGACTGAATTTTGTGGTTTTTGTAAAGGTGAGGTGTTGAAACAAGACACTTCTCACCATCCAAGAGAAATTCGGGTTAAGCACCTTGAAAACATTTTTTACAAAATGGTGGTATGACTGTACTTCAAGACTTAGATTTAGACAGTTCTGAACTATAGGGAGTTTAAACAGCATGCTGGCACATAAATACTGCATAGATCCTTCAAAAACACTGCAGTCTCTGGTGGTCTGAAACCAATTGTTTCGTTTTATAGACAGAAACAGTCACTAATTAATTACACTATTTATCCCTCACCAAATTAAGCTGGTCTGTTAATGGTGCAGAATCAATATAACCCATATAGCAAATTAACTCTATTTGGTGCATCAGTTGCCCACATTTTCTAAAAGCAGGGGAGCAGTAACTTGTTTTCTTCTAAAGGAAATAATAGAAACAGGCGTTTCTTATAAAATTGCAACTCCAACACCCCCCAATGAATGTGGGTGTACTTATGAAATTCTAAAAATATGAATCTTCCCAGAAAGTATAGGACATTGTCAGTGATTCTTCTTTACACGAAGACATGCTTTTGCTCCATGGTGGCATCTGGTACCTTACAGAACAGAGCCCATCTGCTTGTGAATCATACCACGCTGGTAGTTTGGGAAAGTTTAATTTCTTGCTTATGCTTACAAAAGTGCAAATGCCCCTGGGACAACTGGGATATCAAGGGTCTGATCCGTAAGGACCAGGCTCAGGAATACACCCCCGCCTAAGCCCTGTGTGCCATTCAGCTGGAAGGTGGCTGGGAACAAAGTGGTTGTGCTTTTAAGAGCCCACACACCAGCTGGGATCCCTACCGGGATGATAAAGAGAGGACACCAGGTCTCAGGGGCTCACTACAAGGTGCCCCAGTCATTCAGTCTAAATGCGGATTTAATGACCAGTCCTTCTGGGTTCATTGTTTTTCCTTGAATATTGTGTTGCTCTGACACCCTTGAAGTCAGAATGCCTTGCAATGGCAATTTCTGCACCAGAGCAAGGTGTGTGTGGGGTAGCTCCAGACAGAAATTCAGTCATTCATCTTAGCAACTTGTCTTTGTAAGAGTAAAGCCAGACAGCTACCTGAGAATAGACTCGAAGCTCTAAACCTGCTACTGAATGTCCCTCCAATGGAGATGGGTGTCCAACTTTCTTGTATGATACTTTTCTTCCTTTGGTTCCTTCCAGATCTTGTACTGCTCCTATTTATGAGAGTCCATCCAGTTCAAGTTCATAGGGCTGAACATCTTCTGTAATTTTAGTAAAAGTTAAGAGCACTATTGATAATGTAACCTGACGGATATAATTTGAACACATATTTTATGGAACCAAATAAATGTTTCCACTATGTCCACCTTTAGCATTACTGAAGATACAAACCTTCATTATCCTGAACTGCAACTGTTAATATAAACAATTTATGCATCCATAAAGAGAATTTTCATAACAAAAATAGGTTTTATAGTGCAATTCTATTATGTACAGGCTATTTGCTATTGAGACCATAGGGTCAATAGACTTTTTTATGAGCATCTCTCTAGCTAGTGCAGAAAGTCAATGTTTTTGTTGCCTTAATCTCTAATAATAATAATAAAAAAGGATAAAGAAGAAAATTATTCTTTCAGTGAGTTTCTAGAAGATAACTGATTTTTTTTCTTTAATATTGCTTTGGAGAAAGTCAAGATAAAAGAAATTCCCTGCTTTAGCACATGCTTTTAAAAATGTGTGCTGCTTTTTAACATGTTCCATGTGTCATTAAAGCTCCTTCTGTCACCGGTTGTTGTTTACACAGTTGCACTTCTACATAACTTGAGTCACAAAAGAGAAGATACAAATGAAAATTTCATTAAATTAGTGAAACAAAATCAAGTCCAATCCATCCCCACCTGGATGGCACTTTTGTGTATGTGCATGTGTACATGTGAGTGTGTGTGTGCCCATTTTTAGTGTGTTTTTTTTCATGGCCCTTATCAAAAGGTAGAGAACAACTACTTCTGGCACACTTGAATAGGACCATGGGAAAATTCTGCTTACTTCACTGGGATGTATAGATCACAGTCACATAGAAAAAGCACAGAATGTAATTACTTTTTCAGCATATTAATGAGAAGAGCTGGTTTGTGCTATAATACATAACATTATATGCACAGTGATTGAAAATTCAGTTTTTAACTAACACACACCAAGCTGAGCATTTGCTTAATTATACTCTGCATGAGCCTTAATAGAGCAACAGACAACTTTTTATCTTCTGCAGATGTTAGAGCAATGCCAACGGACCCACACAGCACACGAGCTCTGCCAGGAACACACAGGATGGACTTGACTTCCTTGTCACGCACAGGTATCTGAAATACATCCAGGGTACCTGAGACACCTGCAAAGAGCCGGCTGACAGAGGACCAGCAGGATCCATGCCTTGCTTTAGCAGCAGCTAGACACCTTCTGAAGGGCACTAAAATGATTGAATAGAGCTAAAGGAGGATTGGGACGGGGATCAGTTTGGGAATAAGTTAACTTAGGGTTTAAATGTGGGTGCCTGTATATCAGACATGTGCCTGCAGTCTCATAGAGATCAGTTCTGCCAGTGCAGGTAAGCTGCCCAGCCTTCAATTGCTGCCTCTGAGGCTGTCTCCCTAAGATCCTGTGCCCCACCTGCCAGTTGCCTGGCAGATATCCTGCTTGTCTTTTGGTACCAGTAACCCTCTATGTTTAGGAAGACCTTGCTAACTATAGGGACAGCTTAGTTATCTATTTGCATGGTCTCATGTGGACACATAAAGGTAGGTGTCTGTGATCCAGCTGTGAATCCCTTATGTCCTTCACAGAGAAACCAGCAAGGCTTGCATGAAAAATATTCAGTGGATTCTGAAAATTACACATTTTATTGTTCTGTGGATTCTGAAAATTATAATTTTTATTATATATGGTTCCTATAATGTATGTCAAGTCTGGATGTGCAAATCCTTTTCTGTGATAGAAATCAGAGGAATGCCTTGCAATGTCAGTAAGCATGGAGTGAAGGCTTAGTATCCAAAATAATCGTGGGATCTCTCCTGCAAAGCATATAACATGTTTCATTAGAAGAAAGGCATTGCTAAGACTGAAAAGAGACTGCAGAGGATTATCAACATTATTTAGGGCTTTCAGCCTCTGAGTCATGAGGCAAGATTAGCGGCACAAAAAGAACAGAGATTTCACAGAACTCCATCCCATCTGGAAAGCAGCATAACAGAGCCATGTTGAGAAACTCTTTGATACTGTAACTAATTCAAAAACACTGTGCCTTGATGTTGGCTTACATTTGGGAAAGTGCTTTTAGTAGAAGTTCTGCAAATCTTCAAGTACCACAGTTTATTCAGTCAGAAAGGAGTCGGCATTTATTCAGTGAGGGAAAATATCTACAAGGAAAAAATGCCCTCTATTTGTCCTTGAAACCTTTTGATTTTGAATTCCATAAACCTAGGCTGCAGAGCTGGCAGTTTTACAGGTAAAAGGTTTTTTTCTGAAATAAAAGTTTGGTTCAGTTCAGGAAGATTCCTCTACCAATAAATTCCTTTGCCAGCATTATTTTTTTCCCTCTCCCTCCTGTAGACAACGTTTCCACAAAAGTATTAGCAGAAGACACAGTTGGTTTTTTCTTCTTTGGCTTCTGTTGGTTTTTTGTTTGTTTGTTTGTTTTGGGGTTTTTTTTCTTTTTTGTTTGTTTTTGTTTTGGTTTGTTTTGTTTCTGGGAATCCGGTGCATAGGTGCAAGAAGAGACATAGACATAAGGAAGGAAAGGAAATGGAAAGAATCCAGAATAAAAGGGGAGACGATACAAGAGGGAATGAAGTTTTCTTCCATTCTTCATGATTCTGTTTCTTTATCTCCACAGGGAAGAGTGATGTCCTAGAATGTCAAAGCCGGGTGTTAGGAACTGTGCTGGAAGGAGCTAAGACATTAAGTAGTATTTTCTCCTACTGTGGTTCTAATTGCCAAGCAAAGAGAGCATAGAGCCACATAAAATCACAAGTGTAGAAGTTGTACAAAGAAAGATTGTCAGAATCTGTTCATCTTTGTGCAATTCCACTTTTTCAAGTTTTACAAATTCTCACTTAACTGGCTAAGTTTTCATGTGTTTTCTGTCAAAATTCCTTTCATTCCCTTTTACCTGCTTCTCTAATAATAAAGACTGGAGACCAAGTCAAGAAATCCAACAAATATTTACACAAGGAAGAAACTTACAAATTGAGTATGTCCTATGGGACCCAAAAATAATTTGAGTTGCTGTAATTGGAGTGCAACTTATACACAAGAAAGCAAAAGAATAGAGATATAAGGGGATAAAAAAGAAGTTACATGTGTTTTGGGAGACTGGGCAACACTTAACTCTTTGTTACTGCCTTTTTTTTTTTCTGCTTTCTTTTTCTTTTCTTTTTTTCTTTTCTTTTCTTTTTTTTTCTTTTCTTTTCTTTTCTTTTCTTTTCTTTTCTTTTCTTTTCTTTTCTTTTCTTTTCTTTTTTTCTTTTCTTTTCTTTTTTTTTCTTTTCTTTTCTTTTCTTTTCTTTTCTTTTCTTTTCTTTTCTTTTCTTTTCTTTTCTTTTCTTTTCTTTTCTTTTCTTTTCTTTTTTTAAAGAAAAAGTCCGTTCAACAATAAAGAAAGGGAAAGGAAACAGGCTCAGGAGCAAAATCTAATAGTATAGGTGAGGGTGACATTGACAAGTGGACAACTAGCCTCTTTTTCCTTAAAACAAAATTACTTCTAAGGATCTAAAGGAACATTTATAGGAACTCAGCAAAGCTGCATGACATACTGACTTCTTTCTTGCTCTTTGCAAGCCATGAGGTCCTCTGGTAAAAGTCTTGGCTTGAGGCATATTGGTACCACACCTGATCAGCTGTAGCCATCATTCTGTGTACCCCTGTGTACCTCTGAGCCATTTGCACAGCATAATTTCTCTTATGGCACAGAAGACTTTCACTGAAAGCCTAATGGTTTAAGTTTAAACCATTCTAAAATCAAAACTCATGCTCATGGATCTGAGTATAATACATTGCTTTAAGAGCCATGGATGTTACAAAAAGAACTCCTTCAGGACATAAATAGTTGCAAACATTTGTTTTAATGACGCATGTTTTTCAAAGCTTGACTCAAAGAAAGAGATTGCCAAGTTTATTTCAAAGCATTTATAGATCAGAAAAAATTTTGAGGACTTTATTGAATGTTGGAGATTTATGCTGCAAGATTAATTTATGCAGATTTCAATAATAACGACAAAATTGGGTAATTGAGAGACTTGGAACAAACTCGATAGATTTTCACATTTTCATGTCAATCTATGGCACACTGCATAAATATATAAAATTATTAAATTGAAGTAGGATGTGATGGAAATAATTTCAAATTACAAATGCACCTCTTACTGATTGTTATCCAAAAGTGCAGTGCCACATTCCTGGGTCCCCAGATCTGAAGTGTGTTAGAATTATTGATAAACTCCAATACTGTGTACATGGCTGTCATGGATCTATCAGTGTGACATCTACTGAATGCATTGAAAAATCTAAAGCGCTGTCTCATCAGTCTTCACCTATAAAATAAAAATGGCTTTCTTGAGAAAAGTTAGGATTATGCATACTTGTGAGTTCTTTGATGAAAACATTTTGAGACACGTCTGTTTTAAAATGGGGAAAGAGTTGTTGTTGAATGACATGAAACTTTTAAACCCCAAGTCATCATTTATACCTCTACTTTTCAGAGTTCTCTAGTACCCAAAATTTAATCTCTATTCCCTGTACACTGAGAAAGTCATTGGTATGATGTCCATTTCACGTAGTCAGTGAGTGAAGAAGTTCCCTTCTCTGATGGATGGTCACATCTTTCATTATTTTCTTGACTGAAAGTCAACAGAAGGGGTGCAGTCTCAGAAAACCAGGATTTTATAGCATCACAGTACTAAAATGAGAAAAAAAGTCAGACTGAACACTCACCCCAGTTTAAGACTGCTAGATATTTTATTTGGAAAAATAAAGAGGGAGACCTGAGTAACAAAAATGGAGAAGGTTTAAGGAGCTTGATCCCATAATAATGAAGAATCTTACTTTGACCTCCACTTACACCAAAAAAAACCAAACTCCATCTCTCAGTAGATCAGAACCACCTCAAAAACTGAGTCTATATCTAAGAATTTGTATAAAAGAAAACCTCTGGTGGAAATCCAGGCATAAGAAAGTCCCACCATAATCCATCCTCTTATTCCAGCACTTCATTTCTCTGTTTCTCCATCTGTGCTGGCGAGGGTTCATGTTTTGAGTGACATTGTGGAGCAGTTCAAAGCACATAGCTAAAGGAAAATATGAAACCTGTAATGAAAAAAAAGAGGTAAGGAGAAGAGAAGAGAAGAGAAGAGAAGAGAAGAGAAGAGAAGAGAAGAGAAGAGAAGAGAAGAGAAGAGAAGAGAAGAGAAGAGAAGAGAAGAGAAGAGAAGAGAAGAGAAGAGAAGAGAAGAGAAGAGAAGAGAAGAGAAGAGAAGAGAAGAGAAGAGAAGAGAAGAGAAGAGAAGAGAAGAGAAGAGAAGAGAAGAGAAGAGAAGAGAAGAGAAGAGAAGAGAAGAGAAGAGAAGAGAAGAGAAGAGAAGAGAAGAGAAGAGAAGAGAAGAGAAGAGAAGAGAAGAGAAGAGAAGAGAAGAGAAGAGAAGAGAAGAGAAGAGAAGAGAAGAGAAGAGAAGAGAAGAGAAGAGAAGAGAAGAGAAGAGAAGAGAAGAGAAGAGAAGAGAAGAGAAGAGAAGAGAAGAGAAGAGAAGAGAAGAGAAGAGAAGAGAAGAGAAGAGAAGAGAAGAGAAGAGAAGAGAAGAGAAGAGAAGAGAAGAGAAGAGAAGAGAAGAGAAGAGAAGAGAAGAGAAGAGAAGAGAAGAGAAGAGAAGAGAAGAGAAGAGAAGAGAAGAGAAGAGAAGAGAAGAGAAGAGAAGAGAAGAGAAGAGAAGAGAAGAGAAGAGAAGAGAAGAGAAGAGAAGAGAAGAGAAGAGAAGAGAAGAGAAGAGAAGAGAAGAGAAGAGAAGAGAAGAGAAGAGAGGAACAGGAGCAGGAAGAAAGAAAAAAGGAAAAAGGGAAATAAAAAATAGGAAAACAAAGAAGTAAAAGAAGGAAAGGGAAAAGACAAGTGCTGCTGCTGAACATGTTGCAGTATCAAACCAGAATCCCAGAAAGTGACGCACAAAGTTGTCAGAGACCAAACTGGTGTGAAAAATCTCCATTTTTTCAGCATTTACCATTAAAGACTATCAGCATTATGACTGAACCTGGAGCTCGAGTAACAAAAACAGCAGGATAACATCATATTATCTGTTCCTCACTGCACATGTGTTATTAGTGTAACACAGCCAGAACTCCTGCTATTGCTGTCACATTTAACCAGAAAAATGCATTTCTAGAAGGCTGTAAGGGAGACAAGCCCCCTCTTTCTCATGTGCTTTGGCCTAAAGCAATACAAATAGTGGGTGCTGGATTTGTGTAAACATCACTCTTTCTGTGATTCTCATGTAGGAGTCATAGCAACCAACTAGCACAAAAATAATGCTTTTATTTTGGTTGCTCTCAGAGCAAAAGTGGTTTGGTGCACATAAGGTGCTATGCACAGAGGTTTGAGATATTGAGTTTAAATAAAAGTCATCATAATTTCTTTGACTTCATTGAAACAACAGGAGGAAAATAATAAAATTTGCCACATGGGAGGAAGAAAAAGAAGCCTGTAGGGGAAATTATTTTCAGGCTTCTTTTAGGCCACATTCATGATAAAAAGCAAAAAACCCAAAACTTAAATCTATTTTAAAAAATCACTTGAGATCATGTTTTCAAATTCAATTATTTAAATTCCTTTCATAATGAAAGTCTCGTAAAATCAAAATGCATTAATCTCTTCTAGTTGTATTCCACAAAGATTTCCTCTTGACTGATGAAATAGACTTTGCCTTGAAGGACTGTCACATTAACATTCTTGTGCATTCTTTTTGTGGGAACATGCTGCACAAACAGTCAAACAGAAGAAGTTCTGTTCTCTGTGAAGATTTAACTAATGTACACAGAGCTTTAATAAGGCCCTGCCAATGTGAGTCCATACCAAGACTAACCAATTTAAGAAAAGCAGTAAGTATTTGGAAATGAGGAAACCCATGATGGCTCAATCATTTGTGCTCTTTTTTGCTTGGAGTATAAGTCTGTTCCTCATATAACCTCTATGTTTTGGTGTGGAAATCTGCAGAAGTTGCTGCACCAGCTTGCACAGTTGTTCTCCACATCACCTCACTGACAAGTCTGAGTTCCTGCAGGTTTTCGTTTTCCACACCAAGACATCCCTCCTGCAGTGATGCATACTTCAGTATATCAATTCAGATTATTATTCTGTGAACGTCTTCCTTTACGTTCTCCTTTAAACAAATATAGACGTTCAGGTACTGTACTTTTCTAGCTCTTACATTTTCCTTTCTGCATTGTTTTGGTGTGGACCACAATGATGAGAACAAAAAGGTTTAATACAATTTAATACTTTTTTTTCTCATCTTGGCTTTTATACAGAGGCAAAAATCCCACTTACACAATACATTCAGGAGAAGGTAAGTCTTTTGAAGGGAATTAAATGCTGAGGTTAAAATGGTGAAAATTGTTTATACCTTATATTAGAATCAAAGTAAGAATTTCAGCTAGTTTTCTTTATTTAAACAGGATAATGTGTGTCTTCAGAGTAACTCATCAACATAAATCCAAAGTGAAGGACTCTTTGGAGATCCAACAAAGACAGTTCCAAGTCTGTTAGAAGCCAGGAATTTACAGTCGATGTCACACATGGACTTGAACATGGGCATCCCCAAGATGTGTCTCTGCTGCTGAACTACCATCATAGACCCTTGCAGGTGGAAAAATTCACTTGTCAGCCAGCTCTAAAGTCAAGGTCTGATAGGTGTTTCTGAAAGAGGCCACCAGTGCTGAGGAAAACTGTGACCTTGTTAACACACAACACCTACACAGCTTTTTAATGTAGTCATTTAAGAGGAGAGTAACGGTGTTATTTAATTCCAGGCATCAGACTTGGGGCCTTTAGGACATAGGCACCTCACTGACATGCTAAATTAGGAAAGGACAAAGGAAAGCAGCCCCCCACCTCCAGCAAGAATCTTCACCTGGCAGATTGGTTCCCCCTCTGGAAGCAGCACTCACTCCTGCCTCCTCACAGTCAGATAGCTCAGGTGTGTATTTCAGAAGGATGGTTTCAGTGGGTAACTGATAAGTTCAAGCTGCCAGCTCAGCTGTCTGGACCCCAGCTTAGGACCCTGACTGGGGCACCTCCGTTCAGTGAATAAATCTCAGAAGTAAGCAGACTTTGATATTAGTATCACTCATTCTTTTCCTCCATTATATCTATATCTATGTGAGAGAATTTTTTCTTCATTTTCTACGTAAAGCTTTTTTAATTTTTTTTTTTTTACTCCTTGCATCTCCTTTGCCTTTTATCTAGTTTTTCTCTTGTCTTAAACATCATCTTCCCCCTTTCTGAAGTGCCAATTATAGTTTTCTGCCTGGAAAAAAAGGTTTGATTTCAGCCACTTGATTAGTGGTCTATAATTTATGCTTACATTGTGTTTTCAGTCCCCAACTACCACAGGAATATTGCTTAATGAATCTTTACAACTTGCCTATGAGATAAGTCTAGCACATCTTATTATTTATCTCCTTTTTTTATTTCCTTTTTTTTTCTTACTTACAAAGGCTGGCAATATGTAAAGTGAGGGCCCACACATCCCTTGATCTCAGTTTATTTAGGTTTTGTTATTTTACTTTATGCTCGTCTTCCTTCTTTTTTTTTTTAACCTTATTTGAATATCTATCTTAATTCTATTTATTTTCTGGTTATCACATACAGGTGACTATTAGAGGTTTATTTTGATAAATTTAATACGCACCTGACTGACTCTGGGGTTGAAACCTACCTTTTATTACCCATAAACATTACAATATCTTTACTAGTATAGAATTACCGTGTTTCAGAAATTGCCGCTATTCTGTTACTTTTATCAAAAGTACTTTTTCTTATTTCCTTTTAAAATGCCAGTTCTTTTATCCTTTTCAATTTTCATGTCACCTTTTAAGCTGCAAGGCTTTTATAAATTGAGTTTGAAGTATCTCCTCAGAATTCTGTTATTAGTCATAGAGCAGAGTCATCTCTGCTTTTTTGTCTTTAAAGAGAACACTATCTCTTCACAGCAGTACTTGGTATATACTTCCTAGGACAAATAGAACCATACTAAAGCACCATGGACCTTTAATGATCTGTTTTGTTTTCTTTCAGCTGAACCAGAAGAAGAACATAAGCCAGTGTTGACAGAGTCAGACAAAGACACATATAACTCGTTAGGAATGTTGCATCCCAGAGTGTTTTCTTCATGTTATGCTTTTGTGGGTAAGGGAGCCAAGTCACACTCACTCCATATTTGCCAGAAATAAGAGAAAGAAACTTCATTGTTGATTCTTTTAAAAGAGAAACTGTGATAACATGATGACTAAAGTTTTATTCACGTTTATAAAAATAAGCAGCCTGAAGCACATGTGGGTCATGTCGGTCTGAAACAATGCAATTTTGTGTGAAAAACACATTGTTTTACTATTTATATTCTTTGTTGCACTAACGTCAGCACCCATGACCAAGAGAAAGTCTAATCCAAGGTTAGTCTGGAGTATAATTTAAGACAGATAAAGAATGAGCAGAAAAAAATTAAGCAAAAGTGAAGTGACTCATAACACACAGGTCAATGAGTGCCTCTGATTTCAGCAGAAATACTCATATTATATCACAGCCTGGCAGTTTATTGTCATAGCTAAGGCTGCCGAGGCCATGAAGTCAAAAGCTGCATGTCTCCAATGTAGCTGGTTTTCCTGCACACTGTGTGCAGGGATCATGTTTGTACAGCCCTAGTGATTACTATTTTTGGTCTTTCAATTTAAAACACATCTAATTTTCAGCTTACCTGTTTATTTTTAATTCAAAATTTCTATTTCAGATTACAATATTTTTGTGATCAGGTTCCTTAACTTTATTAACAGAAAATCTCAGATTTGACTCAACAACTACATATNTTTTTGGCCGCAAATGTGGATTCTTAATTATGTAACTAATAATTTTTTAAAGATGCTTACCTAGGTTTTTCAGTTAGGAAGAAGGATTCCTGTTTTAGTTTTCTTCTTTAATTCAGATGGAAAGGACAGAAGGATTGCCAGGGCTCTACTGGAGTTCTCTTCCATATGTTGTATTTACACACAAGGAGTCGGAAAGCATGAATAAATGAAGGATTGTTTAAAAGAATAAGAGGGGGAGAAGGGTGTAATTTTGTATTTCCCAGAGGTCTCTTGCCACATTTGAAACGCAGCATTAGAATTGAATAAGATATCTTGGTTTTCAAGATATCAGATTTTCTGAGAACAAAATATTCAATAGGCACATCTTGTGTTAGCTGGCCAAATGCTTTTGGCGTGAGAATGCGAGTGTGTATCTGTGGATCCATATGCATGAATGTTCTGTTATTTGCCTTCTTAAACTACTTGTTTATGGTTCTAATACAGAATTTTGTTTAAACGAGAAAAAAAAAAAAGCTTCCCATTTCTACAAATGCACACACTTTTGAGACAGGAATGATGGTAGGCATTGACAGAGTAACTTCCACAGAAATCTGTGGAAATACAAAACACCAGGAATTTTTTTCAGAATGTCTTTTATGTTCATTGGAGATTTTTCCTGAATGTCGACTGGTCCCACAAGCTGTTCCATTTGTGGCCAATGAGTACCTTTATCCGCCTCCTTTAGGGACTCCCAGCTGCAGTCCAACAGCACCACTTCCTGAGTGTTCCCAAGCCCTCTCACTATTAATGCAGCTATACCAATTCTCTTCCTGTCCTGCCAAGACCAGTGCTTCATGACATTCTTGTATGAGCAACGTCTTTTGTAAATTTTATGAATACATCAGTTGCAAATTGTTCAAGTGCTACATTGAGGGGCACAGAAGTGTCTTTAAGAGAATTTTCAGTTTTTACCAAAGCAAAACACCATCTGGAATAAACTATATGCTTGCCTACACAAGCCCACTCTGCTTACTTCTGTCTCCTTGTAAAACTCCAGTATCTCTGTCACAGGCATTTTTATTCCACCTACTATCTGTGGGACTATCATGCTTCCCTTTAACTGCCAAGAAGTTCGGCATCTGGTCTGAGCTGGCAGGCTGAGCTCCGCTTGAATTCAGTGGAGAGTAAGGGGTCCTCTGGTGGTGGATGGGATGGAGAGGAGTCCTTTTCTAGAAAGGCCTACCACTCTGGCTCAGAGAAGTAGCCTGAGCATCAAGCTCAGACACCATGCCTGCATGAATGGATCCCATACAACATTGCTTGCCAAAGCATTTTACAGTTAAGAACACTGACTTTCCCATAAATCGATGTGAAAATTGCATTTGCTTGTTATAGGAAACGGTGGAATAGAAAATCCCGACTCAATGATATGCTGCCATTTTTCATATGTTTTCATAACCACCATGGAGCAGCAGTTCGTTTGTCTAGGGGAAAAAATGACAAATGTCTTAAAAATCTTCCTCAGAGCCCCTGGCTGCTCTTCTGTCTCTGCAGACCCTTTCTGTCAGTACACCTCAGGCTGAGTGGAGGGATGTGGCATACTCCCTTTTTAGCACAGGTATGGCTGTTCTGCTGTTATCATCAACTGGATGTGTGAATGCCAACCTTTGCTTTATATCTTCTTCATTCTTTCTCTACTGAGGCAAAATACCCATTTATAAAACACCATGGAGAGTTTTCTCTGGCATCTGCTACATCTGGCTTCCAGGTGGAGTCAGACTGCACAAACTTCACCCCAATGTCATGCATAGTTGAAGGCACTTGGGAACACAGAGAGGGCTATCAGCCACGTGAATCTCACTGGATTATATTCCCCAGCATGAAAATGTTAGAGATTCATACCAAGGGCTAAAGAAAGAGCTAATTAGGAAATACTATCTTTTAAATATTCAAATTTCACTGAATAAAAAGTCTGTCTGTTAGAAGATCAAAGGGTTACATTTATTTTATCACACTTTATATCAACTTTGTTATTAACTATATATGTGTTGCTATTTTCTTTTTATCCTGCCATCATATTTCCTCTCTCCTTGGGACAAAAATATGTTTTATTTCCCATCCTCTTCTTCCTGGGTCATCATTTGGAAAAGATACCAGCTCACATACAGTGGTTGTGTACACCACATTCTCCTGGTCAGTAAGCATTGAGAAGTTGTTCCCTTACACATTAGGGAGTATTACAGTATAATCCAGGGGACACCATTTGTACATACAATCGAGGAAGATTCATGCTGGCAGGACTATTATCCATTGCCCTGAAGGTGGTGAGAAGGAGATCCCACACCCTACATCTCCAGCAACTTTGCACCCTTGGTCCATCAGAGGTGAGCTGACCACCATGCACAGCCAAGTACCCCTGCCAGGGTGGTCAGGCTGGGGTCTGAGATGAGAGCCAGCGCCTCTGGAGGAGAAAGGGTCTGTTGGGGCTCAGCCCTGAAACAGCTCCAGCCCTCTTCACCAACACCTGCATCTGCCAGAGCCCAGGACGTCCTTCTGGAATACACCAGAGCACCACCATGATTCCAAAAGCAAGACTTTGCTCCTATAATACCACACTCCCTGCAGTCTTCAGCCATGGGGATTTTCCCCTAATTTCAGTAGGAATGATTCCAAGATTTGGTGCCACAATAGGAGGAATATGAGAAAAGGAGAATTTACAAATGCCCTACATTTGTGCATTGTGCTGCGCACTAAAACATGTAATTACACTGAAATGTTCCATGGAATTCAACAACAAATAAGGACCAATTGTGTAATAAAGGTGCAATAATTCATGCCCAGCCACGGGCAGATCTTGTCAAATTTGTTTGAAGTCAGCAAAAATCTTCCAGAGTATTATGACTTCATTCATATACGCATGGGTTTTTTTTAAAGTATATTAGTTAGAATTTTTCTGTCCTGTGTGTTTTGGCTGTTATGTTCATGAGCTGTAAGACATAAAAATATGGTCCTATACTTCAGAAAATATCTGCCAATTAGAGAAAGAAAGAAAGAACAGCATGTTGGCTTTCTCATAATAAATATTCTCATTACACTTTCTAGCTCAAGCTCTACAGATCCAAAAGATTTTGGCACTCCTAACAACTAGAAACAGAAAAAAACTACAGAAAAGGGATAAAATCAAAATACACCTGCCAGAAAACCAACTTTTCCTTTTGAACAACTTTTTTTTGAAAATCACAATAAAATGAGAAATTTAAGAAAGTATTTTTTGTGTTACCGCTTCTGCCAAATAACTTTTCCAAGTGAGATGTTTCTGCAAGTTTTTGATCTGACGAGAAGCAGTAACCACAGCCAATAAAAGCTGAGTTACAAAATAATCAATGTCCAACAAATATTAATAATAATTTCATAATTAACCATAAGTTAATTTGCATATAAAATAATTTTAATGGGTTTAATCTTTAAACAAATATTTAGCAATGGTGGGCTGTTTAGAATAGGAGTTACTTATTGATTTATGTTACCCATTTTTATTTTAGTTTATTTTAGTATAGTTCTATTTTTTCCTTAAATTAGGAAATACATTACTGAATTTAAATATTAATTATTTTCTTTAAATATTAAATACAAGTGTATTTAATGTAATTATTATACCATTTAAAAAACCTATTTAAAATGAATAAATAAATACTCTTCATCCTGTTTTTAGACCAGTTTAAACTTGAGGCAGAAATCATAAAGATTTAATATTCATGCTATATATTTAATTATTAATGCCTGAAATTCTTTTTATAATTGTTAAAGAAGTTCAGTTACCACACTGGTGTGGGATACATGAATTTAAAATATAAAATTTCATGTTAATTTTGCAGTGACAGGCTGTACATTTAAACACAAATATGAAGAAGAGAAAAAGCTCATATAGTTATTTGAAACACCAGTACCTCAGGCAAACTGCCTACTGTACACATTTATATCTTGCTGGACCAAAATAGGAGTTGAACTTGATAATCCTTGTAGGTCCTTTCCAACTCAGGATATTCTATGATTCCATATGCACTTACAAGTAGTCATTTGTTTAAATTATAAAATAACTTTGCCTCAATCCAGAAATGTTATTGAAGACTACTAGTCTGCCCAGGTAAAAAACTCATGTTAAAGAACCTCACCTACTAATATTTTCCCCCAGGTTTTTACATTCAATTTAAGATACAACATATCTTCTAAAACAGAGATCTAATCTTAATCTATAGATATAGAAGAGCAGAGGGCTGTCCGTGATTATTCTCACCACTAAAATGTCTTAATTTCTATTATTGTGAGGGTTTGTACCAAATAAATTTGGACTTTGTTAACATGAATATTCTTGGAAAGCATAAGCTTCAATGGCCCTATAAACAAGAATAAATCTCTGCTGTTATTGAAGTAGTATTTGTGTGTAACGGAAAGTCATGGGACAGCACGAGAGTCTGAGCTACTCAGCCCATAAGGGCAGCAGCCAGCAATAATTACTGGGTTCAGTGACTGGCTGTACTTCCTCTGCTCTGAGGGCTTGATATTACACCGACTATGAATGTTTCTGAAACATATTTCAAAGAGCCATTTCTAAAGCCAGTGATACTTTTGGACTGAAAAAATACAAGGATGATCATTATAAATTTTCAGCAGAGGCTAATCACTTTTCAGCGCTGTTTTTCTCCAGTTTTTCCCAGTGTCTCACTTTCACCACTGAATCTTTATACATCTATTTTCTCTTTCAAAATAAGTATTACCGCTCTGCCAGCTTTTAGTTTGCAGAATCACCCAGACTACAAGCATTATTTTAATATCGAACATTTAGGATGTTTTAGAGGAGGCAAGAGGCTACAGACCTAAAGCTTTAGGTTAATAGAGTTCTGGTTTGGTTATATTTCCCCTACTGTATTTCATATGAAGTCCTAAATTCATAAGATAAAAAGAAGAAATTCTACTAAAGCTAATTGTATAAAAGTATCAAGTGTCTGGATTTGTCAGTGTTAACCTTTATGTATTTGATAGATTCCCTGATTGACCTGAGCTAAGTCTCACAAGCATCTGGAAGAACACATTACGAAAATAACGGACTTGTATAAACCACAAATCTTGTTCATGTCATGTCAGAAAAACAAAGGATAAAAAAGGAATCCTGAGGTTTAATTAAACACACAGCATACCTCCACAGAGACAGCACGAGCTGCAAAAGGAGGTTGTGCATGATTTCTGGTTAAAAGCCAATTCCCATGGTCTTCTTGCAGCCATGGTATTCCTTTCAGAAGTAAAGTAATAAATGCTCTGGAACTGCTGCATGAGAAGAATCTATACACTACAGAGTTGATGCATTGCGAGGACTGCTACAATTTCTGGCCACAAGTGATGGCGCTGTATGAAAGGTCTGCTGGGGGATGAAGCCTCAGAGGTGACCCCTTTCAATCCTGCTTTTCTTGTGAAGACATGGTGACCTGGAGGGAGAGCAGAGCAGCTGTGAATTGTGCTCTGCCTTCATGGCAGGCAGAGCTGGCTTGCTACTCAGAGAAACGCACTGTTTAGATTTAGACAGGTAAAATATAGTTGAAATATTTATCTGTACCTTCTCGCTTTCCGGTGTTTTTCAAGCAAATCAAGACATAATATCAGAATGCTTATAAAAAGCCTGTACACTGCTAGAGTTCTACTGGTGGAGCTCAGATATTTAAAGCATGTAAAGGGCAATCTTTACAGAAATAATTCATAAAGAGATAATGGGTTGGAATATTTTTGCCTGGTTTCTAAGGAAATGAAGCTTTTACAGTCCCTCTTCCTATTAGTTCTCCCACAGTCCCCATAACTTCTAAAGCTGTCAGGCAGCTTCAACCACATTTGACAGGAACAGATGTCTCACATTTAAGAACATAAGAAACCCCCTCTTAGCTCACTGCAGTGGCTCATCTCCCTGTTGGGACACTGCCATGGTTGGTGGCAGTGAGAGAGGTAGTTTAGGGAGAGCTCATGAGCCCTTTTTCCCATAGGCCACTACTGCAGGAATATTAGAGGGCTCATTCCTGCCTGTACCTTTCAACAATTAATAAATAATTTGTTACGCATTTTGATAAAACCAGCGGGAGGGCAGAAGAGAGACCTCGAAATTAGTGCCTTCTCTGATATGCTCTTTGCAATTAAGTTTGATTACACCTTCCTGGCAGTGGTCAGCTAATCAATAGGTGGGTACCGGGAGCCACCTACTGAGTGTGCATTCTGCAAATGGTGCCTCTGTCAAGCTGGCAGGGCAGGGAAGGACAGCTCAAGGAGGGATGGCTGGTGGACAGAAGCCAGGAGTAAGTACAACAGACCTGGGGTACCTTGCCATGTTTGTTTGCTTGTGCTTCCTGTGTTACTCTTCTAAAACATTTATGGTGCTGACTGTTTGGCTTTATAACTAGGAAATGACAGTACTTTCAGGAGCCAAGCTAATTTGCAGCAGGTCATCCCATCCTCTCACCATTAAAAACAGAAGACAACCTAGCCAGAGCACAGTGAAAGACATATATTTTGAAAATATGTCTTTTAACCCATTTGTCTGAACACTTACTCTCACCAAGCCCCAGGAAAATGAAACGAAAGAAGGATTAAAACCAGCAAGTAAATATAACTTAACTGTGAGTTGACACAAGATAAAAAAGTAAATGAGAACAGTCTTGAAACTTGGGCAACAGAAGAAATACTTGGTATGAAGAAGGAAGACAAAAATCTAATGAAGACTATATGGGTAGAAACATCTTTCTGGAGTTATAATCTTTGCCTCTTTGTGGAAAAGAAGAAACCTCAAGGCTTCAGATGTCTAAGTGAACCAGAAAAAAAACATGGAAACCTGGACATTAGAGTACACTTCCAGAAAGGTAAGGAGGTGCTCTGTGTGTGTGTATTTCAACTTCTCTTTTCAGCGATTTTCTATGGGTTTTTTTCCACATGAATTGGCTTTTTTTTTTTTCATATGTAGCTTAGAAAAATCTTGTAATCACATAACATTTGGGAAGACATCATTAAAGTTTCAAAAGGACATCCACTTTGACTTAAATCCATCTTTCTGTTGGTCAAGAGGAGGAGTGATTCGTAGTCTGAGTTGGAAAAATCAGTCATCATCTGGTGCCCCCTGTCATCTGCCATGACAGCTGGTGAGGGTGTACACAGCAAGGGGTGCAGATGGACGCACATGCTGCCTCTCAGTGTAAATCAAACCTGTTCCACAGGCATGCATCCACACCCAGTCTCACTTCCCAGTTGCCCCACACTCTCTGCGTAGTTGGATATTGCTGAGCCTCATCAGTGTTCCTTTAATGTCCTCTGTGACACAACAAAGGTCCACGAAAGGGGAGTGGATGGGGCTACACTGTCCACAGATTCACCACAGTTCACGCTGACACCCGTGATAACTCAAACCTCAGACAGAAATAGCTCAAATATTTCAGCCAGGAGCAGTGCTTCTCCTTGTTTTCCATCTGTTTTAAACTGTTGTAGGCATACACGTGACTGCATTCGGTCATGATCAGTGATCTCAGCAAATTTTTAATTAAACACCAATTATTTATGTAAATAAGAGACTACAGGATTTTTAAGTTGCTGTGCCTGCCATTTAAAAATGTCACCCAAAATTCAACACTTGAATTCCCTCCCCAAGGATGCAGCTGAGTTCCCCGGTGTTTTTGATGAGTGCACAGCTTAATTGATTAGGAGAACACTTTCCTATTATTTCCTGCCAAGATCTTTTTTTCCCTTAAATGCAGTGCACCAATTACCAGGTCAAGGCAAGAATCGCATTGACTGGGTCTGTGAATCTATATTACGTTAAGCCAATACGGTAATTTTTATCTACAGTAACCTTCAGAGCTGCTCAGAAATAAGGATTGGTCATGACAGGTGGGAGTGATGCCTGTGGCATTCCTCACCATTACTGTGTGAAACAGTACTGTGCTCTTGGCAAACAAAGCCCCTTCTTTTTTTAATAGCTGCAGTTTGAGCGGCAGATTATGAACATTGAGGTCATGAGTATCATTGATTTCAGTGATTAATTCTGTATAGATATCAGTTATGAGAGGTGATCAGTGGAGGCACTGAAAATACTGTCTTCTTGCTCCTAATGGCACTATTTCTTTGTATTGCACCATCACAGCACCAGAGATTTTCGTCCCACGCAGCACAACTGACTTGAGAAACTGGGAGCTGCCTGTGGGTTATTTAGCGGGCAGAGGAAATCTCCCTCCACAAGGATTGAAGCATATCTTTCCTCAGACCACTCCAGCAGCATCAGAATTGAATCCCAGCCTTAGGCTTTGAAAGAGATTTCTGAGAGTCTTTCAGGAGAATTAGCATTTGTAAGTAAAATGAGGGTTTAGGTTTTTATTATAGGCCTTTTACTGTGTCTGTGGGGCCTGTGGAAAATTCTGCTTGTACTGCAGCAGAAATACATATGAAAAAATATAATTGTATTTTGACATGTTACAGGCAGTTAGATATGTTGATAGTTGGGTAGTTATGCATCATCTGTAAATAAATGTCTTCCATCCATCAAGTAAGCGTACAAGCAAAGTGTCACTGGAAAAATACATATTGCATTAATGCAATCTCTGATGAAATGTTTTTCCATCTGTCACAAAATTTGCCATAACAAATGGGAACTCTGAGCAAGCTTTATTTTAATGTATGATTTAACACCAGGCCTTTTACATTGTAAATAGTTAGTAAAAACAGTATTTCAACGCATTTTATTGACCATTTATTTCAATGTGTAAGGTTTAATAATACCTCTTTCCTCTTTCAGAAAGACTGAGGCATCATTCTCTCTAGGTGGCATGGCACCAGGAAAGCATCCTCTTTGTGCTCTTCAGTGGCAGATATGTTCTCAGCAGAGGTTCAGGCATCATGGCACAAGTTACCACACTATTAGATATAAGGAAGAAGTCTTTTACAGTGATGGTGGTACACTGGAACTGGTTTCCCAGAAAGGTGGTGGATGCCCCATCCCTGGAAACCTTCAAGGTGAGGTTGGTCAGGTCTCAAAGCAACCTGACTGAGCTGAAGGTGTCCCTGCTCATTGCAGGGGGCGGGCTATAGGATCCTTAAAGGTGCCTTCCCACACAAACTATTCTATCATTCTATTCTAATTATTTTATCTATGAATTCTNTGTGGGGTGGGGTGGGGGGGGGAATCTTCTTTCTTTAGTCAGTCTGGGTGGAGCATTTAAAATGGGAAGACAGACTGTCATTGTATGTACAATGGCCAATCCCCTCTTATCACTGTGCTGAATGGTGGATGCCCTGCCCCTGCCTCTATACCAGCGTCTTCATGTACTTTGAAAGGTAGCAATGAGCTACCCTATGAATAAGATACCAAGTGCTTCCTGGGTTTAGGTCAAACAAACGCTGTCCAGGAGTCTGGGCATATTTCTACTGGCTTTGCTGACTTCTCTGCATTGCAAGAAAGCACCAAGTATCTACTGCTGCACTACAGCACCAGTGCATCTTTCGCCAAGGTTACACCACGAATGGACTAAATATTTTACCTTTTGGATGATGATGAAGGAAATAGATTAATTTGCAGGAATATCTTGGTGTTTGTGATTAGACTATGACCCAGTGATGGTACGGCTCACAGCAAGAGTCCTAGAAGTTCAAAATCTCTAGTGCTAAAAATCCTCAAAGAATAACTAAAGATCAATAGTAGTGGGCAAACACAGCACTACAGTAGTGTCACCTGAGTTCAGTTTAATCAGGACCATTAAACATTCATGGTGTAAAACTCTCTTTGGCTCATTGTGTTAAAAGGTCTTCTACATGCACAGACTTTTTTGTAACAAAAGTCTGGGGGGTTGGCTCTAATACAATCCCAACAGAAGCAAAGAAAGCTACAATTTAGGATTAGAGTGTGTATTCAATGATATTATAGAGTTTCACTTGAATCTCTTTGGGAGTTCGAGCTAAAGAACTGCAGTCAGTTTTCCACAGAGTTCCAGATACTCCGATGGTGAGAAAAAATAATGTGTCTTACATTTTGTCTACTTTCTTATTTATATATCTTCAAATATTTTAAACGATAAGCTTTTTTGGTAGTTAAATATAGTTCTTCTTTGCTAATGTCCACTGAATTTACTCTTTGAGTTTGCATAGCAAATTTCTGGCTCTATGAGGGCGGCTATAAATTCAGTGTATTCGTTTTTATTTTTAATTCCTTTTCACCTCTGTAATAAGTACATTTTTTGAGAAATCTGGAAGCTCTAAAGATAAGACTGGGTTATATATATTTTAGTACTTTAAGGAAGGTGCCTGTTCCAGACTGGAAAAACCTTGTTAAGAAACACACAGATTCATGTAAGGAACCTGCTGAAGGATAAAAACTGCTGACTCATCTCCCTGGTGAAATCTGAACTGAAGAATACAGAGTGAAGAGCTGAGAGGGAAAAATGCCAATTCTTCTCTAGAGGGCAGGTACATTTTTTTCAGTAGTAGGCTTAGTTCTACTACACCCAATGGATGATGAATTTGTGGAATTGCTATAAAACCCGTATTAGTTTATTTGCAGACAGAAATGGATACCCTAAAATCCAGCAGGTGAGATCTTTAAACCACAGTTCCTTTATCTTTGCTCGAGTTTGCTGGAGGTCTTATTACTGCAAAATCATTATTTTTCTGGCTTTCCTTCTTCTGGGTGATATGCTTTGAAATTTGTTACTGGGTTGTAACCGTTCTTCAAGAATTTTTCCATATACCCTTCCCTAGTTGGTGGCTCTGACATCTTACAGCTGTCCCTATGTACCTTTTTTTGCATCCCAATTCATCTCATTGAGGCCCCATCCAGAAGATACTTTGAGGAAAGACGATGCAGCTGTCAGTGTTCTTGTGCAGTGTGCCACGCCTCCCCCCACTGCATACCCCCCAAGGCCTTTTCGAAAAAGCCAAGATCCGGGGGAAGACTTTGAGAATAGCCAGTCCTGTCCTGGTCTGCTCTGGGTACACAGCCATAGAACACAGCCAGATCTGTGAGCTGAGAGTCCTTAAAAATCTTAGCCCTGGAGTAAGAGGTCTTCTAGAAGTGAGGTGTCAGAATGCACTTTGTTTGGGACTCTGGGACAAAAAGACACTGAGCTATGTACTCTGCATACATCTTTGCCATTGCCTTTGCCATTGCAATGGCTCAAAGATTCAGGACTCAGTTCATAGATGTTTTCTCGGCCTTTTGTGCAGTATAAGATACAAAAATACCAGCCAAGTGAGCAAGTGAACACCTTCTGAAGAGAGAAACCAACTGGCATGTTAAATAAAACAGTTCTGTTAATACAGCCCTGGTGACATTTGCACAATGCACACAGTGACACCTGACACTGATGACTCGTATTCCTACGCTTTTGAAGTCTTACAGAAGCAGTTATTTCCTGCATTAGGCTGCTGTTTTTGATTTTCTTTTATCTTAAGGCCAGTGCTTTCCTCCTGCCCTTAGCAAATGTCATTGTGTTGATTTTTATATATTCTCCAGTTTATATTATTTGGATTTTGACTCCACTCTTCAAAAGCTTACCAGCCTTTCAGACTGGTATCATACAGACATTAATACAAATCACTGAATAGGTAATTCCTTGAAGTATTGAGTGGGAGGAATCCTAGGAAAGATTCTTCGTGAAGAAACCAAGACTTCTCAGGAAAATAAGCCAGTGATAACAGTGCATTGAACTAGACATCAATAAGAAGTACCATCACAGACGTAGGAAGGATGAGAGCAATGATTCAACAAAAAACAATAGCTGGAGCAGCACCAGGCTGCAGAAGGTTTTAATGATAAATAGATTTTATTTAACAGTGGGAAGCATATGTGAAGAGGGACACACCACTTCGAGCTTCGGGGTTTCTTTCAGCTGTGGCATACGGAGAAAATTCTTTTCAGCAACAAAGCAAATCAAGTTCAGAAAGAGAAAAGAATGTTCAATGGTCAAGTCAAGAGGGATAATGTTGCATGAGAGGCTGAAGTGTTTAGAAAGAAAAAGTCTAGATACTTGAGGTACTGGACAAGAAAAATCTGTTTATTCACTGCCTAGATGCAAAGTAATACCTTGGATGAAGCAACCAGCTCTCTACATGTACTTTGCTTATAATCTCTTTAATAAAGATACTCAACATAATTCCAGATGAGTGTTTAGTCATCACAGTATCACTCAGAGATAGTAGCTTGCTTGGTACATTTATATGTGATATTTTTCAACACCTATTTGTAGAGTTGTTCAGCTGCCTGAATATATTTAACTACCTAAGTGAGTTACCTCTGCACCATTTTTTATTATGCAGGATACATTTGCACTGAACAACACAGCAATTGCATAAGAAATACTTGCTTTGAAATGCAGAAAAAAACAATATGTCAGAATTCCTGCTGAAGTCACTGAAGTAAAAACCGCAAAAAAAAAGAGGATTAAATTTTCAATATTAGCTTAAGAGGAAAAGTAACTCCATTATTTTCATATGTTTTTAACACTAAAATCATCTCTCACACAATTAAAATTTTGCAGTGATGTTTACCGAGACCATACCCTCAGAGA
Source organism: Machaerirhynchus nigripectus (assembly GCA_013397975.1). Classification (NCBI taxonomy): domain Eukaryota; kingdom Metazoa; phylum Chordata; class Aves; order Passeriformes; family Dicruridae; genus Machaerirhynchus; species Machaerirhynchus nigripectus. The sequence goes on along the minus strand of VZRQ01004173.1, from coordinate 531,972 downwards.
TTCAAGACACCAATACCTGGTCCATTTCTGGCAGAATCATTTCTAATCCCTGCTTTCAAAAGGAGGAAGAAAATTCTTTAACAGGTAAAATCTATTTAAAATCTTTGCAATGCTGGAAAACCAAAATCTGTATCTGCCAGTTTAATCTGGCAAGAGAATGAAGGGTGATAAGAAAGTTTTCTACAGGTACCTCAGCAGCAAAAGAGGAAGACAAGGGAGACTGTGGGTTGGTTGCTGAATGAGAATGGAGACCTGGCTGCATAGGACACAAAAAAGGCTGAGGTACTCAATGCCTACTTCACCTCTGTCTTCACTGGTAAGACTTGCCATCAATAAATCAAGACCTCTGAGGCCAGAAGGGAAGTCTGTAGCAGTCTGTAGCACTCCTTCTCAGTGAAGAAGGATCAGGTTAGGGAACACTCAAACAAACTCAAAATATACAAGTCCGTGGGACTTAATGGGATACACTCAGCAGTGCTGATGCTGCTGCACTATGTCATTGCAAGGCCAGTCTGGATTATCTTTGAAAGGCCTCAGTGATCCTGGCAGGTTCTTGAGTCCCAATACCCCATGCCATGGGCAGAGACATCTCCCACTAGACCAGGTTGCTGAAGGCCTTGTCCAACCTGTCCTTGAACACTGCTAGGGTTGGGGCATCCATAACCTCCCTGGGCAACCTGTTCGAGTACCTCACCGTGCTCAAAATAAAGAATTTTTTTCTAGTATCCAAACTAAATTTCCCCTCTTTCAGTACCCATTTCTCCTTGTCCTGTTACTACAGTTCCTGAAAAAGAGTCCCTCTCCAGCTTCCCTGTAAGACCCCTTTCAGATACTGGAAGGTTGTTACAAGATCTCCCCAGTGCCTTCATTTCTCCAGGCTGAACAGCCCCAAATTTCTTAGCCTGCCTTCATAGGAGAGGTGCTCCAATCTGCTTATCAACTTTGTGGCTTACTCTGGACTTGCTCCAACAGTTCCATGTTCTTCTTATGTTGACCACTGAGTTGGATGTAGCACTCCAGGTGGGGTCTCACAAGAGCAGAGTAGAGCAGGATCTACTCCTCTGACTTGATGGTCACGCTGCTTTTGGTGCAGCCCAGGATTCCATCGGCTTTCTGGGCTGCAAGTGCACATTGCTGGATCCTGTTGTTTCATAAACCATCAACCCCAAATCTTACTCTGCAGAGTTGCTCTCAATCCATTCTCTGCCCAACCTGTAGGCATGTCTGGGTTTGTTACAACCCAGGTGCAGGACATGGCACTTCACTTTGTTGAACTTCATGAGGATCACACTGGCCCACCTCTCAAGCCTGTCCAGGTCCATCTGGATGGCACCCCTTCCCTCCAGCGTGTCAACTGCAGCTTGGTGTCACTGGCAAATTTGCTGAGAGTGCATTCCATCCCCTGTCCGTCACCAACAAAGATGTGATGTTGAACAGTATCCACCTCAATAGGTATCAACCCCTGAGGGACACCACACATCACTGGTTATGTGGACAGTGAGGTCTTGACCACAACTCTTTGCATAGAATAGAACCACAGGTGGTTATGCTTAATTTCTCTTATTTTTTTTACTGAAGAAAATATTCTTCAGTATCCTATTTATAATTCTTTGTATGTGATCAGGGGGTTATCTCACATTGCAGTCTCTGATATCTCACTGCTGCTAGTACCAGAAAGGTTGGAAAAAATGCAATGACTGGTACAGTGAATGCGTTGCAAATGATGTAAAATTTCTGGAGCTCCCAAGTGTTCAAAGTATATTTAGTTGTCTGAACAGACACAGATGTAAAGTCATTCTTGATTGCAGTGGGTTAAATATAATGCAACTTCACTGAAGCCTTTCATTTATGATGCTCTAACACAACATGAGCTATGACCTCTGCACTAGTAAAATTAAACTGTTCATCTGAAAAAATGTTGCCAAGCATTGCATGGAAAACATTGCAAAATCAATACTCTTTGTAACATTACTGCCACTTAACAAATCATACCCGGGCCCCATACAAAACAGCCCTAAGTAGGCTAACATAAAACTTTCATGGCACAAAATGTGTAATACAGAGCAATTGGAGAAACAGAACGGTTGCTGGTAAGTTTAAAGGTGGGTATAATTTCATCATTTCCATTTTTTCTGTGAAATATTTCAATGTTATATGGGCTCAAAGACCTGAAACTGCAATGCCTTGATTCAATATTTTTAATTTGTTTTAAAGTACTGAATCAAGTACTATTTCTTAAGCCTTTATCTACTACTTTTTCTGTACAGCAAAAATGTAATGGAAGTTACTGAGGAACCAGGAAGTGGTATAGCATGGCCCAGCCAAAAAACTATAGACATGTAAGCCTAGGGAGCTGGGCTGATTTCTGGATGCATAGATCAATAGGATACATAAAATCAGCAATAAACAGATGTAAGGTTTAGGGAACAAGCACAACTTTTTCAGTCTTGCAGGCCTAGTGACTAAACTTAAAGCTGCATGCCAGCTTTATAACTGTGCTGGATGTCCCCTCTAGTGTGTACATAGTGTATGCTAACTGTACTTAGTGGTGTTTAAAATGTTCCAGATTGTGGCAGAACAGAGAACTGGGCAACATAGCTTGGAAACAGCAAGTGGGTCACTGCATATTTCCAGCTCTCCCTCTAGTGAATTTCAATCTGCCTGGCTGGCTGCCCCGCTGCTGCCTGCCCAGGAGCAAAAGAGACAGGAGGGCCATTGCAAAAGGTGGAGAGAGCTTCAACCCTTGCTTCCATGAGCCTGTTCCTAAGGCAAAAAGAGGAGAGAGAGGAAACAGAAAGCATCTAGCAAAGCAACTTAACTCTTCCCTAACAGCACCGAGCAAAGAAGGATGGGGAGCACAGAGAAGGAATCAGGAGGAGCAGCCAGGACATCAATTGGTGTTGAAGGACTGGGTGAAGGGAGCAGATTGGTGGGGACATGGGGAAAGATACAGCAGCATGCTGGCAAGCTATCTAAATGCAGTAATGGTGATCATCCTTATATATATCTTTCAGGCTACTTTAAACACTGACTTGCCTACTTTAAACATACACCCAGTCTCCCTATCCTGCTCCTCCCTCCTTCTGTTTTCTCCCTAAATCACTGAATAGATTCTCCCAATTAAGAGCTGTGGGAAATAAGTTTCTATCAAGGTAGCTGAATATCTTCTTCTTCCAAATGTGTGCAATCCTAAGTTTTATATTCAGTCTCTTCATCTTTTCCTCTGGCTCCTGTGCAATGTTCCACTTAATCTGATTTTCTGTCTTAGTGATTTTTATTACTCTTATATTTTACGTCAGGGCTCTTATTTATGACTCAGTCATCACAGTCATGGTTAAATACCAGTAGTCCTCACCATATTTACGCAAGAAGGGAACCAGGAACTTAATATTCAGGAATCCCAATAATAACATGATGGATTGAATTATGTCCTGATTAGTGAAAACTGCATGCCTGTCAACAAGCAGAAAGCCTGTCTCAGCATTCAGAATACAGAGGACTATTGTGTTCTACTGGTATATGAGACAGATTTATGAACAGCCTTTCAGAAGAATGAGAGAAATCCCCAAATTTATACCTCAACTACTGCTCCTAATGGATCACCCACATGCTTGGGACTTTGGAAAACACTGGATGTTCTTATATTTCTGTTACTGCAGAATATTAGAATTTATATTCTTTTTAATATAATGGAATCAAAGTAAGCTTGAGAGACAGATGTCACTCACAGAATCATAGAATCTCAGAAATGTTAAGGCTGGAAAAGATCATCAAGTCCATCAATCCAGCACCACCATGTTCACCATTAAACCATGCCTTCAAGTGCCTTATCTACATTATTTTTGAACCTTTTCAGGGATGATGACTGCACCACTTCCCTGGTGAGCCAGTTACAATGCTTGACAAACCCTTTCAGTGGAAAAACTTTTCCTAATATCCAATTTAAACCTCTTCTGGCACATCTCGAGGCCATTTCCTCTTGTCCTGTCACTTGTTACTTGGGAGAAGAGGCCAACCCCATCTGGCTACACCCTCCTTTCAGGCAGTTGTAGAGAGCAATAAGGTCCCCTCCAAGCCACCTTTTCTCCAGGCTAAACATCCCCAGCTCCCTCAGCTGCTCCTCACAGGACTTGTGCTCCAGACCCTTCCCCAGCTCCGTTGCCCTTCTCTGGACACGCTCCAGCCCCTCAATGCCTTTCTTGCAGTGAGGGGCCCAGAACTGAACACAGGATTGGAGGTGTGGCCTCACAGTGCCGAGTACAGGGGGACGGTCACTGCCCTGGTCCTGCTGGCCACACCATTGCTGATCCAGGCCAGGATGCCATGGGCCTTCTTGGCCACCTGGGTACATGCTGGCTCATGTTCAGCTGCTGTTTGCCAGCATCTCCAGGTCCCTTTCTGTCAGGCAGATTTCCAGCCACTCTGCCCCCATCCTGTAGTGATGCATGGAGTTTTTGTGACCCAAGGGCAGCACTTGGCACGTGAACCTCATACAATTGGCCTTGGCCCATCGCTCCAGCCTGTTCAGATCCCTCTGCAGAGCCTTCCTACCGTCCAAAACATCAACACTCCCAACCAACTTGGTTTTGTCTGCTAAACTTGCTGAGGGTGCACTTCATTCCCTCATCCAGATCTTTGATAATGATATTAAACAGGGCTAGCCCAAATACTGAGCCCTGGGGAACACCTCTAGTGACCACCACCACGCTCTGGGCCCAGACAATTTATTCCAAATACTTGGGAGACTAACCAGACATTTGTTATCAGTTATCTGAAGCCTCGCACTGGTGGGCTGCAATTAGGTTATTTTTATAACATTTCTCTATGTGGCATACTGTATAAATAAAATTAGACTCAATTAACTGGCTTTCAAATTTTTCTTGAGACATTCTGTATTGTTCCAAAATTGCCTGAATACACCTTACATATATGTTGAGTAAAGTTGTAGTGGAATACATAACTCGAATATATCATAAAGTACATGTAAGCTGATGTTTAATTTAGTTTCTGCTTGTCACACAAAATAAAAATGCATTTATTTTATTTAGAGTGATTCCCTACTAACCACCTAAGTCAGCTGAAATTGGTCATTTATTTTTAAAGTAAATCCAGTGCTCCTTCTGTCCCTGTTTATTCTTTATTTATATACACAGATATAATTATGCATATGTGTCTGGATGAAATTGTAACTGCATTTTCCTCTAATTGTGAGCTTGAAAATTCTGCCATCTATATTTCGTTTCTGTGATGTCACTTCAGGGACATTTTATGCTTTCAGTAAACATTGCCTTGAGGTTCTTGAAAATATACGGCTTCTTTAAACCAAGATAGAACAGATGGAAACTTCATTGCTTAAACAAACGGCTACAATTTTCTTTAGGGCACAGAATAGTATCACGATCTTGACTGACAACTTAGGAAGCTTCCAGAAGCTTTTAGTCTTTCTTTGCTGGCAGAATATAGAATTCACAAATTTTGTTCAAGAAATGTTTTACAAAAATCCCCGTGTCTTTCCATTTTCCTTTTTTCCTTTTTTTTCCTGCTTTGAAGGAGAGCACTGGCCTTCCTGATTCAGATGACCTTTTGCATTAAATTGTTAAGAGATAGATTTTGCCTGACAATACAACTTTTTTGTTAGCTGTAGAAATTACAGTGTAGGTGCAACGACCTAGACTATTTTAACAGACTTCACATTACTCAGTTACCAATTCTTGCAATTTAATCTAGTGTAAAAGTGCTGTGAAGTACTGATATGAACTGCCAAATAAATGTAGTATCTTTGTAGCATGTTTCATCCTTGAAAGAATGCATAGAACTTATTCTTGCATAGCCTACACCAGGCAGAAGCAGGACTATAATTTTCCTCTAATACACTTTAACGTAGATCGCAACGCATCCTCTGAGTCAGGGTCTTTATTGATCTCGGTTCAGAACATGCTTGTATGTTTGTGTGAGAGAGAGAATAATCCTAGTGCTTTTACAGCTGTTTTAATTTAAACTCCACTGATAAAACACATCTATAATAACGTCTGCTGGAAGAGTTCCCAGCCCTGACAGTTATCTATAAATTAATGGGAGTCATATACTTGTGCTTGTTTGGAAAATATGTTCAACAGCCTAAAGTAGATAACAGAAGTCACACCTGCTGGAGGATGCTTGCAACAAAGGTAACTCCTTGTTACAAGTCTCTAATTCTGTTGACACAGTCATGGTGCTACTAATACAAGAATAAGGTAAGAATATAAGAAATAAGAATAAGGTATGGAATTTAGTTGGAAAAACAAGGTCAGTATGTTTCTGTGAATCGAACATAATGAGACTAATTACCTGTGGCCCAGTCTCTAAGTTGCTCTTTATGATACTATATTAACTTGATTTTGGCAAAGGTCCAGACTAGAATTCCTTGAACCCTCAAAACATTTGTTAAAGGTCTGTACATTTTGTGTTCTCTTGGCATTACTTCAGCACCTGCAAATTAGTAAAAATGGATGAATCCTTAGCATCACATAGAGCAGATTTCCCAGGTGAGACTTAGACACCAAAGGTTTTTACCTCCGTTAATAAGTTTTGAGGGTGGGGAGTGTGACAGAGCAGCTAGATATACCACCTGTGTTTGGATGCTGCAGGCTCATTTCTTAGAACTGACAAAGCCAAGACAACTATGCTGTGCCTCAGATGTGCTTATAAACCAGGACCAAAGTGCAGAGTGAAAACTGAGCAAGGTGACTCTGACTGCAAGTGTTTACATGGAAGAAAGCAGGAAGGCACAAAGGGAGTACGGAGTAGCCATGGGACAGTGCTGGCGAACATGGTGGGAAGTCATCATAACATCATTGCAATCTTGTAATTGGGTCTTGTAAGCATCTCTACAGGGTTTTGGGGAGGGACTGGAAGAAAGATAATGAGGCAGCTTTGTTCAAAGGAAGTTGCTTACAAGGATGAAAGGCAAAGTTGGCGGAAAAGATACGTAAGGTTGTTTGGAAATTAACCAGTGCATAAGGGAGACTGGTAGCATAAACTGACTGAAAATGACAATGTGGCTTCCCAAACCCCTTAGGATAAGGGAGAACATAGTCTGTGAAAAACTGTGAATGTGAGGGTAATTTACCTGTGCTTAATGCAGTAGTTGTATGCTACTGGAAGGGCTATATAGCCAAATATCTGGCTATCACTGCAATGGCATTCTGCATGGATAGCAGGAGGAAAAACTTCATTTATTTAGGGCAAGAGAAAAGGATATTGTAAGAACTGAGTCACAAAATCATGTTAGTATAGACAAATTTTAGCTATGAAGATGAGACTTTTAACAAGAATTTCAGAAAATAAATGAGCAGGAACACTGAAAGTCTGCAGATAAGTCAGAGCTTGTGACAATGCCTCAGCTTTGAGTCCAGGTGATGGGCAGGTTGATGATTTCCACACTGACAAAGAGGACAGTAATAAAATATATGTTGGATAAAGAAAAATTAATATGAGTTTAGCAATTTTTGAGATTTTAGGCTTTGACTACTCTCCCTGTCAGACGTGGGAAAGGGGCTGAGATTTCACTTCAGTAGATTTGTGCTAATTTATATTAGGCGATTATCTGGCTCATTAAGATAAAAATTGGATGATGTTAATCTTTCCCTTGAAGTGCCTACATATAAGTTCTGTACCACATGAATGACAGTTCAATCCAACCAAAACACATGGAAATACATTAATATACACACAGTTGTTTATATGATGATTGGGATAAAAGGCTGTGCTATGCAGAGCACCTTCAGCAGTATCTGAGTATTCCCTTAAAATGCCCCATAGTAACAATTTTCTTTAGCAGTTAATTCGAAGTTTTCTTTACCTCAGAGAAGACCTATTTCCAATCTTAGTTTGTATAACAGCCTATTAAACAATCTTGAGTATAGTGACTGTCTGCTTTTTGCCTCAGTTTCCCTTAGTGTGTACAAAGAGAATAGCAGTGCTGACTTCACTTGTCAAACATTCTGAGAATAGCTGGAAAGGGCTGTGTAAGATGTAGGCTCATCATTAGCAGCTTTTTCCACACATCAGACTTGCATTTGCACATAAGGGGAAATGTCATGAAGATGAGTTTGTTTCTCATCCATTTAAAAGTATTATAATAGAGTTCATAAAAGAGAGTTTGTATTCCAGTTTAGACACAGAAAGAAAGAAAAAAAAAACAAGTAATAAAAAAAAGAATTCTTATTCTAGCTCATGTACTTATTTCCTGAAATATAGCCAGGTCCTAATACTAAACTCTCTGGTTTACCAAAGCCAAATCTCAGTCATTCAAGTAATATTCAGTAGTCAATATTCTAGTGAAAAACTTCACTTACATTTTGAAATGTTATCATTTTCTCTCTCACCTATCAAAATTTCCCATGATCTCAAGACCAGACTCTCCATTACCTGTGTGCACTATTTCAAGTCAATTAAGCATTTTGGGGTTGTCTAGGTTGTATGATTGAGGCCTTATGGAATAAACATTTATCCCTCCGAAATCTAAACAAATTAATTGTTTTGACAAATAGACTGTTTGAAATGTTATGCCAAAGAATATATGATAGTGGATGTTATATTCATTCTTTTTCAGTCTGCTGCCTGCATGAGAGAGCACTGGAAACTGAACCAGCAGATTTGTGTGGGTAGGTGGTGATGACAGAAGGAATAGAAAGGTGGCAAAAAAAACCCAATTTTTTTCAAATTTTAAATAAATATTTGAATTTTCAGCTTTAGGGAATAATCACAATTGATTATACTGCTTATAATTTTGAAAAATGGTAGATGTGTCTCATAGAGAATTATGGGGTTTATCCAAGATCCAGGAAGTTAATGGAAGGACAACTGGGTTGGGAATTTTCTGTTTATTGGCAAAAAATAAAAAGAGAAAGAGAAAAACCACTTCAGATACTGCGCAGATGGTAAAAAAAGTAGTACTATCAATCCCCAAGCCAGTTTGTAATTTTCATTACATTGGTACAAAACCTTGTCAATAACACAGTTATACAACCTTCAGAGCCTATTCCCATATCACCTGCCATGTACACCACACTAAGGTGAAATCTTCTTCACAATGCGGACATCCTCATTACCCCCCAAACCCATGCATAAACCTGACAAAAATAGAATTTTTACTCCTTAAGAACAGATTACTTGAGAAAGCCAAAAGCCCACGATATCTCTAAGGCATGGAAGAATACTCTCAGCTGTATCCTGCTATCCATCTCCCTAGGTAACAAGTGAAACACTTATCCAGAGGCGACAGCAACAATTGCCTCAAGGGCATTTCTGACTCTTCCCTTCGTTCTAAGTCATTATGTTGTTGGGAGACCTTCTTTAGAGAAAGAGGCCAATGGTACTTGCTCTGTGACTGCCAAGGGATAAGAATTCCTTAATTCTTTGTGAAATGTGACTAATTTTGGCCCCTTCTTGTCTTCCACTATGGCACACAAAATTTTGGAAGCACAATGACTTGCTTCACAGGAGCAAAGAATGGAGGCACATTTGGGGCCTCCCTTTAGAATAACCATCACTTTTCCTCAGAGACAGGGAGTGAGTAGAAACCTTCCAGTGTTTACCTTGTTATTACTGATCAGTGTTTTTTCTTTAAAGGATTAGAAATTGTGAATATAATGGTTTTCATTTCATGTTACATTTGTAATAATCCCTTGCATCATTCATCAACCATCGAAGGGATCAAGTTCATCAAAGAAGGAAGTAAATAATAACAATTTGTCTGTCCAATGTTACTTAATAATAGCAAATCTACTCCACGGAGCTGGGAGTAATCACAACTAAGTATATTATACAGCAGCTGAGAAAAACGGATTTACAAACCCAGACGTCAGGCTGCAACCTAATGGTGGACACATGATGTTGCAGAAAGCTGTAGTAATTTGGGATATGACCCCACTGAATATTTTGGAAGAGAGCTTGCTGTTGTCAGTAGCTACATCTACACTACTCTGTATATCACTCTCAAGAGCTGTCCCCCAACCCTGGCTGATGCTCTTAATTTCGGCTTTACACATGCAGTCCAAATGAAATATCCTTGGGGCTGTCAGCTCTCCCACAAGATTTTGCCCTCTACCTTTTTGCTGCACAGGATCTGTATCTGCCACAGTCTCTCCGGTAAATATCACTGTCTTTGTTCCAGACCTACCTAAAGAAAAAGGGCATCTTTTGGCATCCTGCCAAACATGGCATTAATAACACCCACACTGGAATGGTCCAGGTTGTTCAAAACTTTGAAACTTTAAGGCACAGTAGAGATGCCACTCTGTCCTTGGTCTATATGATAGTGGGAAACCCGTTCTCTAGAGCAAGACTATAATTCAAAGTCCAGAAGAGAGTGAATAGTGTCACTTTTGAAAATTAGCTATGCTACACCCTTAGATATTATTAATGGTATTAACACCAGATGCTCCCTCTCTGCCTTTACCCATCCCTATCACTGTTTTATCTTCTATCCTTCTTTCTAACCCCTCTTTTCCCCACAACTCCATTTGTGGACAATAGTATGAAGCTGTAGTCTTCTCTTAGCTAGGTGATAATTTGTGTTTGGCCAGATGACTGTCCCCGAGTATTCCTGACTGCTGTCACAGGTAGCAGCTCTTCTTTTTGATCACAGTCACTTTGCTTTGTCACCTTTTTCACATCCCTTTAAACAGACTGGAGAGTCCCATCTGGAGTGTCACTCCGTCCTTGGAAGGGCAGTCCACTCCGGGCACAAGCATGATCACCCACATTTCCTTTACCATCTTTGGCACACTTTCAGGTCAGAATGTGCTTCCTTTGGAGAGAGGCTAAAGTTCTGCCAAGGAAATGGCAGGTCTGTGTCTCTGTGTCTACCCAGACAGATCCTTCCTTGCTAGCACACTCTGAGCACCTGTCTACAGCCCCTGGAGGCCAGCAGGGAATAGAGCAAACCATACTGTGAATGGCACAGGTATATGGAGACCTGCTGTCCTGTGTTCCCTGTCTATGGCAAAGACCAAGGTCTGACAGCTGAGCCTGGACTGGAAGAGGTCATTTGGGTGGCAGCAATCTCCCATCAGCTTCAGGGCAGAGGAACCATCTCAGACTCCTCAAACAGTCTGTGGCCTGGCCTAGGCCATTGATATTTCTGTCTGAACTATCTTTACCAGCAAGTAGAGCCTTGACAGCATGTGGCTTGGCCTCCTGGTACAACGAGGTCACATAGAGTTATTTTCATAAATGTAGCCTCCCTGTACAGGGTCTCCAGAAGATGGGTGTCCAAATAGGACTGGCTGGCCATAAGGGGCATTTGGACATTTTTTATCAGTATGATTAGAGTCTTACAGGCCCATTACAGTGCAAATCAGTGCATCATTTTTACAGTTATGGATGGGCAGGCCACAACCACTATGTCATCCATCCAGAGTGGTCAGGCCTTCAGTGTCACAGCTGGCATCTTTTCTGGCTGCTGGGAAACAGTATATGAGTGATACAAAACAGCTTCTGAGGAGGCACAAAATGTAATTTGGCATAATTTCCTGCTTAGGTGGACTGCAAAATCCATGAGCATCTGTCTGGGAGCTCCTTATCAGAAAGCCAGGCCAGGGACACTCAGAGTGAACATGACAGCTGAGCATGGGAACAGACATTTGGAGGGCACTCCTGTGGCTGACCAGCATGAACAGCTGGCAAACTTGAGGTTGTTTCTACAAAGCAATGTGAATGTTTGCCTTTTGAAGGTGGCATTACAAACAACTAATGATGGACTATAGTGCCATTTTTAATGACTAAATACTTTTAAGCATAGATCTCTTAGCTTGTGGAGACAACATACAGAAAGACACTACAGTCATTGCAATGTGACTCGTTTGTGGTAATAAGGAAAAGAATAACACTTTTCAGACAAACCAAAGTAATTGCTGCTGTTCTCAAACAGAGGCAAACTTTCTTAGGGCTTATTTGGGAAAGAAGGCAGCTTCTCACTTTCTGCTGCATCATTAGGAAAATGTTGGATTTGTTGGAGATCTCTCAGCCTAAATAGAGAATATGACATCTTTCATTATGACTGTTCTGTGAAGATCTCATTGGCTGTTTCACCTAAGTACTTTTGGTGCCTTCAGTTGTTTCTTGTTAATGGTGCCTTTTGCTCCAGTTCAAACCCATTTTACCCCACTGAAATATCTGTGCCGAAGTCCATGCCATCTATGGCAGCAGGTATGATACTTTAGCAGGAAGTTAGGAGACCTCATTTCCATTCCTATTTCTGCCAATACCAGATATATGACTCAAAACACCAGCTCCCAAATTCCATCACACATTCAGTCTTTAAGGGAAAGTTTACAGTGTCAGATAGAGTGTTTTTCTCTCTCTAGTGTTTGCAAGTATTTTGCATACTACTAACATTATATAATTTGGGATAGGGTTAAAGGTTACCTTCCCTCAGCATCCTCATTTTTTCCCTGCCAATCAAGAGACATCATATATGTTCAAATCCCCCAGTTTTCTGTGTATGCTTTCTTCTGTGAGAATATGAGTAGTATATGCCTATTGATGTTACCTATCTCTTATCAATTGCTCCCTCATGTGGGGATCTGTTAATACTATGTATAGTTCATATAAACCTTTTTTTACATACCATGCAAAATCAAGAGTTTACTAGCTGAGGATCCATTATAAATGCAAATATATGAGTAATTTGGTCTCATAAATGTTATTGCTCATTCTCCTCACCCTGTTTCACAGCAGACGAGATGCTTTGCAGTACTGATCGGGCTGGGAAGTCTGCAAACCAAGCAGTAACCAGAGTGTTAATGTCACTGCATACTGTATTTGGGATCACAGTGTGGCTAGTCCTGCTGTGCTTACAAATGGATGTTTCCCGTAGATGTGGCACCGAATTGTGTGTGCCACAATAAAAGTTCCTGGTCTCATCATTCCATCCCATGCACATATATGACAATGAACTGGTATAACTTTTTGTATTCCAGGTTTTTTATCTCAGTGTATGAGAGAGAGATTGTCAAATTTCAAAGGAAAAATATGCCATGACTGTAAAACTTGCTGCAAGCTGTAACAGCATGTCTTGTGAGCAGTTAGGATAAAACACACAGCTGGCATGACAGGCCAGGAGATGAGTATAATTTAGTTGTTATTTCCGACCAGTGTTGCCCTGGGCCCACCACATCAACTCCTCCCAGAGGCACCTCTGATTGCTAACACAGCTCCACCCTGGATTGTGCCCCTATATCCTAAGCATGTAAAAATGGGCTAATTTTGCCAATGCTGATGTCTCAGAAGGTTTATAATATCATAGAATCATAGAATGATTTGGGTTGGAAGGCACTTTAAGATCATCTCATTCCAACTCCCCTGCCATGGGCAAGGATGCCACCCACTAGACCAAGTTGCTCAAAGCCCTGACAACCTGTTCTTGAACACCTCCAGGAATGGGGCATCCACAACTTCTCTGGGCAGCCTGTGCCAGTGCTGCACCACTCTCACAGAAGAGAATTTTTCAATAGTATCTAAGATAAATCTACCCTTTTTCAGTTTACAGCCATTCACAAATTTCCTATTACTACATGCCCTTGTAAAAAGACCCTCTCCAGCTCTTCCCTCATCCACCAATGCTGTAGCCCCACCACATCACATAAAATTTTTCAGGCACAATTTTCCCTTAGTAAAGCCATGTTGGTCGTCACCAATCACTTCCTTATTTTCCATGTGCCTTTGAATACTTTCCAGAAGTATGGGCTCCGTGATCTTTTCCCTTTTTAAAAATGGGGATTATATTTCCACATTTCCAGTTTGTGGGAACTTCATTGCCACAACTTCTCAAATATGATGAATAGTAGATTAGGTACTTCAGTCCCTACAGAACCCACAGATACATTTCATCATGTCCAATGGACTCATGGACCTTGAAGTTCCTTAGATAGTTCCTCTTCTGCAACTTTAAAAGATCTGGCTTGAGTCTTGCCTAATGGGTCAAAACTTTTGCTTTGAATCAAAATAGGCAATATGAGTGATTTCAAGCATACTTTAAAAAGTACATTTACATGTTTGCTTTTTACTCCTTTCAAATGTCTTTAGATTTGGATTTTTATTTCACTCACTCGGTAAATCTCTAATTTGTAGACTCAGTCTCTCTAGGGTTTTACTTTTCTATAAGTGGTATTTTTTTACAGAAGATTTGACAAAAATTAATGAAGGCATTTTATGCACAGCTTCATCCCATTGCTTTAATAAGGCAAGTCTGGTGAGAGATTAGATAAGAAAAGCTTGAGTATTGAGATGAACTCCCATGAGTACAGAGAACATACAAAAAACTGGCTTATAGTTAAGGCTATTGAGAGGAGACTGTGTCCTATACAAGTATATGGTTGATGTATTTCTATACATCTCAGTGTCTTGTATGCACTGCCATACAATCAGTAACTTATACATATTGCTAATTTATATGTATTACTTCACATATAAAGACATAAACTAGACATTTTGGTTACACTAAATAACCTTGATTGCGCTGTTTTTGAATGTTTAAAAAAAAAAATCGGATCTTTATTTTTTCCACCTGGCAAGATACGTAACACTGACATGCTGCATGGGACATTTCAGCTTTATTTATGTGATGGACAGCTTGTATGAAAATTTCTCTCATAGATTCAATCTGAACGTTTTATTGCTCAAGTAGGAAGGAGAAAACTCAGAATGACCTTTGAGTATCATATCTTCTTTTAAAGTCAGATTGATGGCTTCCCTTCTTTTCACTCTCCTGTGCCTTTTTCTCAGGAATGCATAAAAGCCTGGAATAAAATCTCCAGTGTGTAATGCATAACTAATTTTATTTTTTTACTCCAAGCCCTAGCAATTCAAAGCCAAGTAAACACCAGCAGGCTCCATTCACTTACACTATGCATGTTGATGCTAATTGCAGTTCCCTAAGCATTTTACATTGTTTGCACAAAATAGCATTGCTCTGCCTTCAAACAGTCAGTTCAGTGACAGCTGGAATGAGTTTATCTCATACTGCTTAGTGTCAGGTGCATTCTTACAGCTTTCCTGTCTCCTTTTGAGGGCTAATTAAGGCATTCTTCTCTCTTGTTTAACATTTACATTTAAACAGCTGCATCTCATTTGGATATAATGCAAAGATGGCACCTGACTTTCTTCCCCTGAGTTAATTCTGGGAGCTTTTTTTTTTGCTCCCCCTCCCTTCACCAAAGCTCCAAAATGGTTATTTTTGTGCTTATGTAGGGAAACGAACCGAAGCGGCTGTAAATGGAAAGAGCTGCTCTTCATTCACAAACAGGGTGGATCTTCCCAGGATCCTTCACAGCTAGTCTCCTTGGGATACTTGGGATGAGAGCAGAATGCAAAGCAGAGTCCTTGAGCCTTTCATCAGTCTGCTGCCTTTGTCAGGCTCTGGTCATCTCAGGGGCTTCTTTGTTGTTCCTGTCCTTTTTGCATCTTGGGTTGTTTGTTTTTTTTTTCCCACATGAACAAAGAGTTTACAGGAAAAAGAAAAAAAGAAAAAAAGCCTAAACCTTATTCCAGCATAAAAGCATGGCAAATGTAACCATAGCAGTTCCATAAAACCTCTTGTTCCATGTTAGCAGGAAGGGGTGCAGAGGTGCAGCCCATTGTGCCTTCAGAGGTCCACACAGGCCCAAGTTCTCCAAGGAGCACACCTTTATACAGAGAAATGGCCAGGACTGCAGCCCAGCCTTCAGGCTCTAAGCATTTTGACAGATTCAGCAGCACCTTTCACAATAATCTCGGTGCAAGGTACAAGCCTGTCAGATGTAGCACCTTTTGTGGTTCTCTCCATATTTGATGATCTCCATCTTCAATAAGGTGACTTCTTAAAATTATGAAAAAAATAAAGAAATAAAATCTCCAAGCATTTATGGAAGATCCAAGGGCAAAGATACCCATACGTCTCTGAGGGACAAACATCATCATCTTTGCTCAATGTTTTATGAATTTTTTTGCTAGTAAGAAATTACTAGGGACAGTAGATATTAATTCTGTGCTTTAAAGAAACAGTGTATTAGAATGCAATAATCCAGATAATAATATATACACAAGAGAATTAATGAAATAGGAAAACTAGACTGTGATCACAAGTTTAAAGGCCATATGTTTATTGATACAAGTTAATAATGTCATGTTCTTACTTCTATGCAATTGATCTTCATTTCTCAAAAGAAAGGGGGAAAGAAAAGCCTTCTGTCCTTGGAAAACATTGTCATGGGAAGCAAAGGAACGCAGGAGGTGTGTCCCACCTGTGCTGCCACGGGCCAGCAGGACTGCAGTGCTGATGATGCAGCCTCGCCCACCCGGGGACCTGGGATTACTGAGGGCAGCAACAGGCCGTGACCCCAGCTGCCAGCTGGAGGGGAACAAGGCACAATCCCTGCCAAGGAGCTTCACCGATACTTGATGACAACAGGGGAGGTTGGGGAGACTGGTGCTGTTCCTGGGGATTACTTCTCTCCCTGCCAGGAAGCGACCAACCTGCAGCTTGGTCCCGCTCTGTTTTGCACCAGGCCTATCTCTGCCCTTTGTCCTTGCCCTGAAGGAACCAGAATTGATGTCCCCTATCCATCTTTCTCCTGTTCTCAGGCTTCTTGCCCTGATACCCCATCCTGCTTCATCTGATTTTCCTAATCTAATATGATGGCTTCTTGGAAAGCTTCTTTTGCCATCCTACCAGCTTCCACTTGATGGCTTCACTTTGCCAGTCCATAAATACTTTTCTTCATCCCTCAGCCAAACTACAGGCTGCTTGCACTGATATGCTCTTCCTAATCATACCTCACTCTCTTCTAATTTCAATGAAATAACGTCTCCTTTCTTTTTTCTTTTTTTTTTTTCCCCCCCAGGGATTCATTTGGAGAGCTTCAAGAGACTCTTGGCATAGGGACTCGAAAAGGACTGGAACGGTAACAAAAACTGAAGAAAAAAAATGGAAGACCCAAATAACACGCAGTATAGAACTGCACACAGACAGGACTTTTCAGAAGACTTAATTGTGAAGCTATAGCAAGTCTCAGTATGTGTAAATTGTATTTTTTCACAAATAGGTTTGTAACTGGGTAGGTTTTCAAAAATGGCACAGCTGGTTTGGATGCTAGACCCCTCCAATAAAATTTTCAAGTTTGTGTATGAAATTATGGGGCACTAGAGCATCTAAAGATGAAGAGTAGCAAGGGAACATTCATCTGACTACATATGAATGTCTTTATCTGAGTTTGCAGTCATTGAACATTCAAAGTACTAAAGAAAGAAATAAGCACTTCTATGACAGACTACTAAAACAGTCCAAGCATTCTTTATAAATGTGTCCTAGGAGAATTATCTCACATAAAAACCTCTAAAGTCTAGATATCTGAAATAAGGTGAAACTGATTTCAAAATTCAACTTGAGCAGCCTTCTTTCCAACCTTCTACTTAAAAACACCCAGTGGATATTTACTGAACCACTCTGTGCAGAGCAATGTGAGTCTTGAATATAAAACATTACTGGAGCAATGCATATGGAATGCACCAAGCAATCCTGAGGAGAAAAGCTGCTTCTTGTAACACAGAATTTTATTATTCATTCTTTCACCTAAAAAACAATCCACCTTTTATGTTGCAGCAGAAATATACTGTCTCTGAGGAACAGGAATGCACTGAGGACAGACTGTTGCTTCTCATAACCCATTTCTGCATACATTAAGTTTTCTGTTCCTCAAATATATTAATGGTAAAACCACAAAGGAACTATCTACATCGATCACTGTGTAAAAACTGAAGCTTTTTAAACAGTCTATCCTTGCACGAAGGCTTATTATCAACTTGGACAGTAGGGCAAAGTTTGGAATGAGGAGTTGGGTTTATTGCCAGATTTTATCATGAGAAAAAAATGAAGACTAGATGAGGTAGTTATCATTTTGTTCTGGTTTTAATGGAATATTTTTCCACTGGAAGAGTCAGCTCCTTCAGAACCTGAAGTTGCCTCAGGAACTTATTGATTTTAACAAACAAGTAGCAAAAGGCAGTCTTTAAATCTCTCAGTTTAATTCAAGTGGTGTTAAAGTACTTCATGGAGACTAAATGAATAATTTCATTGAATTTGAGTAATTGCATTCAATAAATGTTTCTCTGAGAATGTAAAAGTATTTTACTTGAGTTTGTAATTTTTTTTTTTCAGTTCAAGTTCTAAATTACAGCTTTCATACTGCGGCTGTGCTTTACATTTTCCTCTATCCAGCCTGGTTGACATCTTTCACTGTAAGTCCTTTTTTCATTATTAATAATGGATCTTGACCTTTCCTCTTTTTGAAAAACAGTTCAACCTGCACTAAGGCTAAATCTGGGAGAAATAATACATGATCTGATCCATGTTAAAAGATCATGGTGGTGTTTCCTTTGAGCAGCACTAAAGCTATCCTGTGGGGCAAGAGCTTACATCCCAATGAAAATTTAACCAAAAGGAACTTTTAAAAGTTGTTTTTCACACACACTAGAAGATACATTCTTGAACCTGTTTCAGGTCCTGATGCTGTCTGAGCTATACATCACTTCCCCACCCAGCAAAATTGTTCATTCCTCTCACTAGTGTAGGCCAAAGGGATGTCAGTGCTATGACCAGAGATCAGATGAGCACCATGCAGTATCAGAAAGAAACTGGTGTGGAGTTTGAGAGGTATTTTGTCCTTTCTGTGAATATCTTTCAGGCACTGGAGTTCTTCAGAAGGAGAAGCAGGTTTTGAGAACACAGAAGAGCAAAAGCTAGATGGGGAAAAAGGAAGAAAGTGGGAGGATATTCAAGTGTGAAGAGAAACAGTGACTTGGGCAGAAAATAAACTACTTTTAGGAGTTACAGGAGATGAAATTGGTCAGAGGAAGGAAGAATAAATATTGGATACGTAAACTGGGACCTCAACCATTGGAGTGACTCTACAGCCAGGAGCTGATGAAGGTAATAGGTTATGTATTGTGGTAGGGAGAGACAGGGCTAAAATCCCTGGCAGTTCATGCCCTCTGATAAAATACATGGGCAAACAGTCAGAGAGTGCCAAGGAGGTCAATAAAGCCAGAAAGAAACAAGGGAGAAGAGGTGAGTGTGATGGAGTAGGAAAAATGCAGGATCTGGGCTGTGTGAAGGGAAGAAGACATTAAAGTCAGTAATAACACAGACAAAAGCAGCCTGAGAGGACCATGAGGGTTGCTTGAGCCAGGAGATCTATGCAAAGATTAGAAACTTCTGTGGGGTTATATGATGGTGGCCTGTAAGGATGATGGAATCTGTGGAGGCAAATTCCTTATATGAAGTTTGTGCTGAGTTCTGGTTTTCCTGCAGCAAAAACAACACGACAGCAAAAAGTTAGTTCCAGAGAAAATGGTTTTCAGGAACCAAGGAAAAAAAAAAAGTGATTCCTACTGGAAGATAAAGAGAAGATAAATAAGAAGGTGCAAAATAGAGACATGCAAACTAATGAGGAGCATTCAGGTGGTAAATTGAACACTGCTCTGTACTTCCTCCGTTATTTCATTGTAACAGGGGGACACCTGGGGAAAGGCAGAAGATGTAAAACCAGTAAAAGGAAGTGTGTTTTTTCCTTCTTGGGCTCTAGAACACGTTCTCATGAGGCAGCCAGGAGCTCAGCGTGACTGAAAAAGGGATTGAATATTTGCATGGATGAGGCCATGCAATGTTGCAGTCTTATAAACTGTAAACAAATCAAAGGATTTGGAAAGGATAGAAGCCCCCAGCCTCAGGCTATTTCCCAGATTTTAAGGAAACAACAAGAAAGATTATTCTTCCTTAGAACAGTTTATGAGATTTCCAGTCTCATATAACTCAAGACAACTTTATCATGTAATAACATTAAATTACTCTTCTCTCTTTTTGGTGATTCTCTATATTTATTGTCAATAATTATATGCTCTTTTAGATGGCTGTCGGTCACGTGTACATTTCTGGCTGTGTTTGGACAGTCCCTGTGATGTGCCAGTCACTGACTGATAACTCTTTTCTAAGTGTGTGTGTACAGAGTCTACTGGCCCCTGGTCACTCTTGCTAGGGAGGGCCTTTAACAAACCATTCACACCTGGCCTGTACCCAAAGGTAGAACGGCTGTTGTTAGCACCCTGGAATAGGTGTAAGTCAGGCATTAGTTGAAAATCTGATCTCTCTCACTTAAATTAGGGCTGGCGAACTCATGCTGGGGGCAGACAGTTACACAGCCATCTACTGCAGGGGTGCCTCTGCCTTCCTGGGGTAAAGCTTAACACTGCTGCAGGGAGCACAGTGGCCTAGCAGGCTCCCTGTTGGTATCCATATCTCACCATATGGCCAAATTCACAGTCGGGATAGATCGGTGAGGACTACCACAGGAAAACATTATTGTAGATGTCCCAGCTTTTGAAAGTCTGAACTTTTCATGGGCTCAGATTCAGCAAAGAACTAAATTATGTGAGCTCTAGGAATTGTACATCCTTAGGTACATTATTAAATCAATGTCTTTCATTCCAGGTCTCCCACCTCTATTTCTAGCTGCTGCTTGCAAACTGTAATGAAATAAGAATATTCCTTGCTGCTAGAAACAAGCCATTCAGTGCTTCAAAATGATATATGAGCTCCTCAGTGTGTGCCAGTACAGGACCTTCTGTTGAGTTAGAAACAGTACATTCCACCCAAGTCCCAGAGGGGTGCCTATGTTGGTGTTTCAATTTAAAGGAAGATTGTGATTTTGAAACAAATTGCCTATTGTCTTTTTTTGTTGTGCTTTGATTTCCACCACAAAATGGTCTCGGAGTACATGACCTGGATTCCTTCTGGATGAAGCTAAACTGGTGGATGTGCTCCTGGGAGTGTACTTAATGCACTTCAGCTGCAAAGGACACTCAGGTCATGGGACCAGTTAAGTCCTAATATAAACCTGCTGAAATGTGCATATCGCAGATGTCAGGCCCTAAACATCAACTTCTACTTTTATAGATCTTACTTGTCCACATTACTAAATTTTAGACTTAGCAAAAGTCACCAAATTACCCAGACAAGTATAAGAGAAATGACTACATAAAAACTATTGTTCTGTTCCTTTTTCAGATTCAATATTCAGGCAAAATTACCACATACTGATGATCTACTTTTCCTCAGAGGTACCAAGGCATTTTTCAGCATGATATTTAAGCACTGTAAAAGAGGGAAAATTATTGTGAGCACTATTTTAAGACTCTAGTTTTTCTTTTTCCTCTTTTTTTTTCCCCCCATTTTCCCCTCTTCAGTTTTCAAAAACATTTTTCAACTTACAAACACCTGATCTTATGATTTCTATAGCACTCCCTTAGCAGGTATACATGTCTAACTATTAAACAGGATCTTCAATTTAGGTACAGTGCTTGGGGGATGCAAAGCATTATGTGACTGCTAAGTATTATTAAGCTGAAGAGAAGGCAGATTAATGAGGAAGGCATTCTGCTCTGACATGAAAGGGGCTGTATTAGCTTTTCATACAAAACCTTGTAGGGAAATCCTGTTTTTGTGAACATCACAAGCTCCTGATAATTTATTTGTGTAATGCCATCAGAACAAAAACACCTTCCCTGTTCATCTTTAAGTGATTAAGCAGGTTACAGTAAGATGCTGAGGTAGATGGATGGCATAGTACTTCATAAGACAAACAGAACAGGAAGTACTGATTCTCTGGAAAATAAAGAGGGGAGCCTTGACTTGACCGTATTTCAGTACTGAAGACATTTAGGATTATCACTGAACTTTTGAAGTTTTTGAAATTTAAAAATTTTTCTTAAATTCAGCATTTTTTCATGTTCTACTTTATTAAAAAAAATCCTAATGTTACTGGTTACAAATACAATTAGTTCAAAAGATTTTAAGTGTACAAGCATATAAAAACCAAACCAAGTAAAAAAAGCCCATTTCCTTTAAAACTTTGTGATGAAAACCCAAAGATGTTTTGGACCAAACTGCTTGTGAGCAACACTGTGCAGTCATATGGCTATAAGAAAAGCATTTGAATTAACATCTTGCCTTCTGATTTATCTTTGGATTTCTATAAATCAAAGCTCTGCTGTAGCTAAATGCTCAGCCACTTCTCACCAGCTTTACAAAGGTACAGCTGGGCACTGTCTCAAGAGGCAGGTCAGAACCAGACCCATGTGGCACTGTTCCAGTTTGACCCTAATATTCTCACTGGCACTGGGGAACCTGGCTTGGACTGAAAATGCCAGAGATGGGCTGCACTGTACTTCGAATTATGGCTATCCTTCATTGAAAGAAGAAACCTTCAGAGCATATGAATATGTGCCTAAAATACATCGATATTTAGAGATAACTTCACAATACTAAACTGAAGTGAAGCATTCTCCAGATATATCTGCAAACAGAGTTTATTATTCATAAGTGACCCCAGGTGTAAACATGCCTATTCAGCATGGAATACACCACACTGAGATTTTATTCTCAAATACCTTCAAGAAGTCAAGGATTTCATGAAAACAAGATGGAAGCCTTGGTATCTGAAAGGCAGAAAATAGCAGTGTCTAAACTTGATGACTCCATTTCAAGTCAGTGGTACTGGGTTTGAAAAAAAGAACCAAATAATTTTTCTCTACAAAGATCAACAAAAATCTGTTAACTGAAATGGTGAGGGGCATGGGAAAGAAAGAAGAAAGTCACATACTGTAAGGCCAGAAAAGGCTCTTTTCACACAGTCTTGCAACAATAGACACCTCATTTTTTTCCAAAGTTACTCTTGCACTGCACCTTTGACTTCAAATATTTTCTTATCCTTACCGCTAAGAATGGATTAAATAATCTCAAACTGAACTGACTTCACTCCAATGGAAACACTTAAATTCTACTATCAAGTTACTCTTAAAATTTCTCTCAGGTTGGCCAAATTGGGTGAGTGTATTTTGACTCTGTCTGTAAAAAGAGCCTCACTGGAATCACACTGCAGGTCATTCAGGGAGCCCTTGACTTGGTGCATCTCCTTGCAGTTCTTGACCATAAAATGTACCCTGGGCTCCCGTTCCTCATGTCTTCCCTACAGGGTAGCAGATCTGCACTCCTCCTCAGTCATACTTTCTCTGTGCATGTTAACTCCCTCAGCCATAACTGGCTGCTCCTCATTCAGCTGCTGCTTTCCACAGCACAGTCTCCCACACTGCAAGTACAGTCTGTGCTGCTTACAGATGTGTGATCTAGCACTAAACTGTTACAAGTTTTCAAAACTAATAAAAGTTTCCTAGCACAGGCTTTTTAACATCTTCTAGAAGATAACTCTGTGAGTATTTAATAGGTATTAATTTTAAAAAGAAATTTAATTTGCTTTTCTTGAAAAGCATTCTGTGTGATTTCTGACCTAAAACTTTATATTGTTACTGTAGAAATGAACTTGAAAGTAGGTAATTTATGGTAATATCCTGCTAGTGCTGCCAAGATAGATATCCTTAAACAAATACAGGTTTCATTCCAGACCTTACTTTGGGATTTCAGACAGTCATGAGTCAGATTTTCCATACTGCTAACACCCAGGCTGCTCAGTGGTTCAAACCTTGGATGCAGCTATGCAGCCCAAGGACCAAGTCACTAGGTTTTCATTTTTCAATTGGGCCAGTGCTGTACCATTTCCTAGTATCACTGTCCATCTGACAGGCCTCCTACCTGCCATAATGCTGGTATGAGCTTTGTATCATTGTTGAGATGCTTTTTCAAGAGTCTGGTTATAAAACATAGCTTCTGATTACACAACATAGCTTCTGATTATTCAGGCTTGATAAAACTCAATACTATGTACTACAAAGGGCTGATTCTGGCAGCTGCTGCTATCAGTTCTTAGAAGTGCTGGCATTAGACAGGAAAATAGGCAATGGGAAAAAAACATTTTCTCTCACCCACATTAACACAGCAACGTATTATAGCAGTGGGAAGTTCTTTTTGGCCTCCCAAGTGATAATACAGAAGAAATATTAGCAATTTTCTTTGAGCATTACTTGAATTGATCTAGTTCTGATTACCAGAATCTGCAAACAGCTTCTCTAATGTACAGAGGATCTAATTATTCCCAGAAGAAATGTCCTGTAAATCTGAGGTATAGTAAGTATGTGAATGGACTAAATATTCTTGCAGTTCATAACCCTGTAGGTATCTCTCTTCTTATGCAGCAGAAAAACAAACAGAAACATCAGAGGCATAAGCAGAAAGAACAGCTGAAAAAAAAGGGTTGTACTTAGCAGACAAATGTACAGCATGAAGCCGCATGTGCTTCTCTTTGAAATCTAAAGATGCTTGAGGATTTCAGAGCACTGTAAGGAGAGTCAGAACAAGGACACAAGGGCACCTCACAAGGCTTCAGCAAAGAACGGATGGTTAAAAAAGAGGTTCCAGATTATCTCCTGCTGGACAAAGACTGTTTTGTAAAGGCAGCATCTAATGCCATGTGGCTGAGGATAAAAGAACAGCAAGAGTCATTACCACAAGTAGCAAGTCATCAGCTTTCTCAATATTCATGCCCAATACTTTAATCATTTACCATCCACATGCATCTTAATGGGAATTCTGCCAAAGTAAAAACTGTTAGATTAACTGCTACAAAATCTTGAAAAATTAGAGCAAATGGTCTGTGCGGGAATGGTACCACAAACAATAACATTTGCTTTGGCAGCTGAGTCAGAAAAGCCATGAGCAAGAAAACAATAAGAAAGCCACTTGATTGTGCCATCTACTTCATTAATATGATCACTTTTACACGGAATATTTTCTGAGATGCCCCTACCATGTTACCTGCTAAAAGAAACCCACCCTAAATGTCCTGGGCCCAATATCAGGACTGAAAAGGAATCCTGAACTCGTCAGAATTAGATTAGGCACACAAAATAATCTTTGTTTCATGGTTTAATAGCATGTTACTGATGTTGTTTCTATGGTAGAGCTCATGTAAACCAGCATGGCATTTCTGAATTCATTAGCGTACTCTGTAATGCAGGAGTGACTACCATTGCTCACAAACCTCATTTCAAAACCTGAGGTGCCTGGGATACACACCTCTGCAAGGCTTGAGAGGAACAGACATCAAGAGTAGCACTTCATAAGTGGACAATGACAACGGATTCCCAAACCCTCTGTTGCAGAAAAAGAACACTGAGCTCAGATCCCATTAACATCCACCCATCACATCTTCTAGCCTGCTATTTCCCGTATTCGGAGATTCAGATTTCCTTCCATGTCAACAAGGCCCCAGACTGCTCCTAACTTAGTGAGCCCACAAAATGATAAACAAAACAATATTCCTATTTTAGGAGTTTCCCCACTAAAATTAAAACAAATTATACCAATATAATACTGCTGCTAGTACTATTAAGTACCTTCCAAAGGGGCTAGGATCTCACAGAATTGATAAAATGCCAAGCAGCAATGCTGCTGTGAGCATACACATCTGTGCTTTGATATGCTAGATTACTAGTGATTACTAGTGATTGCTGTGATCAACAGCAAAAAGAACATTCCTCAGGCATGTGGAGGGAGAATCTAAACAAGGCAGTCTATTTCTAGGCATCTGGCCTCCCCTTCTAACCAGTGAAAGCCAATTAACAGTTTTAGGCAGTAATTGGTAGAATTTAGGCTATTACTATGGACCTAATGTATTTCGCTGTAGAGGTGGCTATTTCTATATACTATCTTAACCTTGGAATAGTGCTCTGGAGCAGCACTGTGCCTTCTTCCCCTTATGCAATGATGGACTGTTTTGAAAGTGTCAAAAGTCTCACTCACTTCAGACAGTTAGAAGAGGACATTAGATGTGCCTACTGCTGGGTGTCTTGGTAAGCTTGAAACACAGTTACAGGCCAGTTTAGGGAGCCTTTGCTCACAGCTGTAACTCCTTAGAGTCTGCTCTCTCACGATCCAAAAATATCAGTCAAGTGTTTGCTTAGAGTTTAATAACTAACCTTAAAATAATCTGTGGAAAGGATCACTGGCTGAGGAAAGGGCATAAAATAATTTCACTTGGGGGATTTTGGTAGTTCGTTATTCCATACAAAAGCAAAGTTTATAATAAATGTAATTCATACTGAGTTTGATGTGTTCTATTCATAACAGTGACTGGTGTGTTTTAGTTCAATCTATATACACCGTAGAAGTCTCAATAAACACATAAACGATAAAGAATTTCCTGTGCTGTAGTTAGTTTTCCTGTGCTGTTCCAGTTAGTTCTGTAAACAGGGACTTGTGGTAGTGATGACAATTATTTCAACAGGATTTCCTGAAACAGCGAGAGCCTTCAGAACCATCTTTTATTGGTAAACCCATGACTTCAGTTTGGCTACCAATGATGCCTCCCCATTTAATAATTCATAAGCTGACAGGAAGATACTTTTTTTTTCTTTACCTTCCTAGATGCCAAAGTATGGTCATGTGAGCTACTTAAAAACTTTTTAAAATACAGTATATGCACACACTCCTTATTAGGGCATTAACACAGTAGTATGACTGGTGCATGTTTTTCCATTTCTAAAGCTTTGCTTTTCATTCACCTCTGTCTCTGTGCTGTAGTCCCAGCATTTCAGAGGCTTCCAATAGGTAAATTTAAATTTAAATGGGTAAGCTATATATCTGATGGATGCAAAACCAACTTGGCACCATTATCTCCCAAAACACTTCTTCCTGGACAAAGGCAAACAAGTTTAAAGGAAATCAAACAATTTCTTCCTTTTAGGTGTTTGTCCCACATATTGCATAAACAAAGTTCAAATCAATGATTTCTTACAAGTATATATCCATAAATTGTTAAAAGAAGTGTTACTTGTATTTTTTTCCTGAAAACAGGGCAACTGGAATGAACATCCAAGTCAAAATAGGACAAAATCAGGGTATTGAAACAGGTAGCCCTGATTTCATCCTTTTTGCATTGAAGTGAAAACGCCAACTCATCCAGAAGAAACAGGAAGGGAAGAGAGGATTGGAGAGGCAGACACTTGTGATTTGTGCCATTGTGAAAGAGACTCTGAAGTGTCTGATCCACTTATAGCACCTCACATTAAATTTAAAGGAGACAAAGAATCCCTCCTGACATGTTCTCTCATCTCTCAAGAAAGCGGGAACAAAACATTTTGCAGAAAAATCTTACACCAGGTCCTGGCCAATAGAAAGAATGTGAGGCTGGATTTGCTCACACCTCCGCTGGAAACAGCCCACTGGGCTGCAGGGACAGAACTGCTGTCACCTCTGATGGCCCAGGGACACCGGTTTTTCCGCCAGGCTTCTTGTCTTGAGTGCTTGCCTCCTTCCCTTGGAGAACTCTCTTATGTTCAGGGAGAGAATTTTCAGTATTTTCTTTCCATGTTCCCCCATTCTGCCTTGCTTTCCCTTCTGCAACCTCTGCAGCACAGTCACGGAACACGGCCTCTGCCAGCAGCTCCAAGGATGTGCAGTCCTGACTTCTTGTAAATAGGAAGTCAAAGACAGTATCAAGGCCTTGTTCACAGCAGGAGACTGCCGTGGCACGGCTAGCGGGGTGACCAAAGCGCCGGGCACCCACCCGGACGGGAGATGATGGCGGAGGCTGCTCGCGGGCACGGGAGGGTCGGCGAAGCTCCAGCTCGGGTTCACCAGACCCACCGGTGGTACGGGCGCGCTGAGGAGGTAGGAACGAGGCAGAGGGGCTTCTCATGGTAAACCATGTGAGGATTTATTAGGGCGCCAGGATCGCGCGGAGAAGCCAGACAATACCTTTTGCAATCGGAGTTATACCTTTAGGAAAGGGAGGGGAAAATACAAAACACCCAGTGGTGCAGGGGGGCGGGGTTTGAATTCAGGCGGGCAAGGGGTACAGAACCTATGGGGAGCAATGTGGGAGAGGAGAAATACCGTGGGCCAACGGGGGATTGGGGGATACAGAACTTTCCAGATGGAGAAACCAAATACAGGGGAGGGGGGGAGGAGATGGCAGTGGCTGGTTGTGGGGCAAACCAATACACCTGCGGGGAACCTGCCATAGCGCACTGCAACAGGAGACCTTTCTCACCCTAGAAGAGCACAAACACATTAGTTATACACATTTGGATTTCCTGCATGGGTTCGGCTTTTCTTCCTTTGCATCACTGAAAAAATCTACTTTTTCGGACATCATGCCCAGACAGTAATTGTGATTTGGTTTCCAAACAGATGTAGTCTCTAATTCTTAATGTTCTCAACTTCTTCTTTCTGCAGTGACAACATTAAAGATCAGAAAATTAGCCCAAATTCTAAGAGGAACCTAAAGAGCAGATGAATGCCCAGAGGAGCAAGGAGAGACAGAGGGAAAAAGAAATGAGGAATATCTGGGTTTATGTCAGCATGGTTGAAGTGTTTGTCTTTAAAGTTTTTGAAAAGATATAATGGTGGTCTAATCAAATTTCAGTCTTACCTTTCAAGTCCTCAAATACACCCTGAAGCAGAGTCAACTTTCTTTTTTGTAAAGTATCAATGTTGTGTGGGGTTTTTTTGTTTGTTTGTTTGGTTGGTGTTTTTTTGTTTGTTTGGTGGGTTTTTTTGTGGGGATTTTTTTGTTTGTTTTCAGTTTTTGGGGTTTTTTTGGTTGATTGTGGGGTTCGGGTTTTTTTGGTTTGGTTTGGTTTGGTTTGGTTTGGTTATGGTTTTTTTTGTTGGGGTTTTTTTTCTTAAGTGAACATTAGTTGTCAGTGTACAAAAATTTTTCAGACTAGGCCTCACAACTGTGCTACTGAAAATTATTTTAGAACTGTGTTATCCAGATTAATTTTCAAAGGTTGATTTGACCTTCAAAAGACTATGTTCTCTGTCCTTTTTCTTGTCATTTGATCAAAGAGGCTTTTCCTCTATCTGGACAAGCAGAAATCACATAAATGTTCCTTTCCCTTTTTTTTTTTTTGGTGTCTTTTATGAGAGGTTCCACCTTAAATTTTGCTTTCTTGCCTTGCTAGGCAAAAACTGGTGTCTGTATTCTAACTGCTGACACCAGCTTTCACATCCCTCCTGAAATGTATTCAGCTAATCGTGCCTTTTCAGTTAATACACTTACATGGAACTAATAACATAATCAAATTAAAACACTGAGAGGTTCCTTGTAATAAAATATACCCTGCCTCACTGTGTTTCTAGGCTGACCTTGACAGTGAGCTTTTTTTGCCTAAAGTAATTAGTTATATGGCTACTGCTCCCTCCAGAAATTCTGTTCCCTTTCGTGATCTGAGGGGTGTGTGAAATAGTGCTTCATTGTTTTGTCAGTCTTTCAAATCATTGTCCAACTGGGCTTTTTCTTTTCTTCACGGACACTCTTGTAAAGGACTAATTTCTAATTCACATGAGAGCTTCTGGGTGAGGTGATCAGGATCCATGTCTGTGGTCATCAGTAAACCAAAGTCATAAAAAACCAGGATATTTGAACCCCAGAAATGGCACAGATGCACCCAAATAACAAGAACCTGAGACATGACTAAGAATGAAAAAATAGAACTTTTTCCATGGAAATTTTCCTTTAGCCAAAAGTAAAAAAATATTATGTTGGCTAGAAAACCAAATGATACACATTAACTTATGAGGTTTTTTATGGCTACTCAAGGCCATTACAGGGAAATGAGTCACAGCCCCATATTCTTCTACAGTCTGCACCTCCAAATTGGACCACACTTTCCATGAAGCACTATGAGGGAAGACAGTCCCTCAGAGCCTCAGAGCTGCTAAGACTGTCAGGGAATGAATGCAGATAGGCATAACTAAACCTCTACCCTGAGGCTGTGTGACCACAAAATATTTCAAATTATCTATGATCTTCTATAAAGAATTTTTTTTCTCCAGAGGAAAATAGTGATATTTTCCATGGAAAATCTATCTACAACTGTTTACTGTATAAACAGTTTCATCGTATTTTTGTCTCCCTACCTTACTCCTTCTCCCCTTTCTTGAATTCCTCAGGGAAAAAGTGCCTTGAAAACGGAGAAGAATGAGCAAGATGCCCTGACCATATTCTCCCTTTTTTTTGTGCAAGAAAATTTAAATTTTCTTTAGCAGCTGGTATTACTTCCAGCTGAGGGTCTTTTAGAAATATATTAAGCATCAAGGAAACTTTATGTCCACATGTAAGTTAAACCTAGTATTTTACGTTCTTTAGAGAAATTTGCAAAATAAACTGAAATTGTCTGAAAGGATGTCCTCTAGAAAATCAGATTTATGAAGCATCAAGATTTTCATTACAGCATCAAAATGTGATATTTTAGAAAATTTTGTCAGGTTGGACTAAGAAAAAAAGCACCCTTAGCTTGCTAAACTTAGGGCCAGGAAAGTACATCTCATTCTTTTCTTTCTTCTTTATAAACCTTGTTATTTTTAGAATAGTTCCTAATGTGTGACCCCATCTTCTAATGTTACATAACCTGAAACTATCTCTTTTTTATATTGATCATCTCTAGCCAAAGACTTGAGGAGTACTTTCTGCTGTTGGATCTGCAATGTAAATGACCTTTTTTTTTCCCTGTGCTAAATTTCTGATACAGCTGGTGCAAGTTCTGTGCAGACAGGAGAATAGCAATCTGTTCTTACAGAATAAAAAAAAATGCTGAGAAATGGAGAATATTTTCCTTATTATTTTACATGAAAATGCTATGGTATTAACAACAGGATATGTTAACATGCACAAAGACTCCAACCCCTTTAAAATTTTCCCTTTAAAAAAATTTTTTTGAAAGATGTTTTCCACCACTGAGCCTTTTTTGAAAGGCTCTTTAGAAAGGAAATCTAAAAGACAGTTTGATCATGCACGTCAGAGAATATAAGGCTGAAAAAAAATCCATATGCTGCATTTTCAAAACAGCAATAAAATCCAGTTCATATTCCATTTTTCATTAAAGATATATAGAAACGAATAACACTAGAAAGTTATATAAAGGTTCTGCCAGTAAAGCTTTCTTTCTGCCTTTCACAATCACTTATTCTATATAGGTCATATAATTTACCAAAAAAACCCAACCCAACTTTCAAAATGTGTCATCTCTCAAAACAGTTATCAAGTCTTTTTCTTCATTTACAGACATACCTGGTACCCTAGGTCTGCCTAGGTACACCTCTGAGAGATAGGGAGAAAATCAAAATATAAGTTATGTGCTTTAAAAATTGTGAACATCTATCAAAAACTTGGGTTATCCAAGTAACATATGCATTTAACTTTATTACAAGCTTTCATAAGATAACTGTAGCATTGAGAAGTTTTTGAGCTGTTTCATTAAACAGAAAACAATACCAAATTTAAAATCTCTGATATAGGCAAATGTTGACTATTGTTACAATGCTCACAACATGCAGCAGTGCTCATGCTTCACACTTCTGTGGTTAATTTGGACCACGGTGACTGAACAAAGCAGCCTAAAACTAAAGCTAAGGATACAGCCATTGTGACATCTGTGGAGAGGCCAACATGGCAAAATTTTATGAAAGATAGGATACCCGAAACTATTGCTCTCAAAGAAGACTTCAGTTTGTTCCAGAATTTCCACAACTTAATAAATATGCTTCATGGATCTTGTGTGATTGATTGCTTAGCTTTAGCTGTATGCACAGGTTTGCTTTTCAGCCTGCCAATCTATGATCATCACATACAGTACTAGCCAACTATTTGTTTTTTAGTGTAGCTACTAGCTGAGAACTCCTTACTGAAAATACTCCTGCTGTTCCACTTGGCATATAAAGAGCAACTTAGCCAGTTCCAGGAACAACTAATAAATTCACAATATCTTACACAGGGACTATGTCTCACAGATCTTACAAATAATTTGAACACCAAGAAATGAGAAAAAAAATTCTAAACATTATAGAAGAAACTGAAGACAAGCTGACTCCTTCTTTTTTATAGAGGATGTTGCCTCTGCTCTGGCTGTAAGTCATCCATTTCTTGTGCTGTACATAATGTGTAATTATTTATATTAGAGAAATGTATAGTCCAAAAAGTAATTCTGGATTGAGCTAAGCATTCACCTATTCAAAAGGTACTCATGTTTCTCCCTCCACCCCCCACCACCCCAATTTCGAATTTTAATTGTTAACATTGACAGCTTGGTCAATTTGAAATACTATTCCCAGAAAAATTGAAGCAGAACTGAGTGAACAAAGTTAGGATTCAAAATCATGTCTTCTAGCACAGGCTTGTTCCTGAATGACAAAATTATCTTCCCTCCCTGACACTGGATGTGAGGTGCACCCTGCTTTGTTGTCAAGCTCTGATTAATTAGCTACTGAATTTTGCAATTCCAGAGGCTGGAGCATTTATGTGTAATTTGTAAATAGTATACCTAGTAAATAGAGAGTACACTGAGCTCATGG
Organism: Machaerirhynchus nigripectus; assembly: GCA_013397975.1. NCBI lineage: Eukaryota > Metazoa > Chordata > Aves > Passeriformes > Dicruridae > Machaerirhynchus > Machaerirhynchus nigripectus. Next base: position 499,649 of record VZRQ01004173.1, on the reverse strand, counting down.
ACAGGCTCCTGTTATTGTTGCATAAATCTATCTAAATAGAGGGATTTTTTTTCAGTGCAGCATTATTAATTCCTTCCCTATTATTGTGTAATGTGAGGAAGAGAAGGCCTTTATCTCCTTTGTTGGCTGCAGGCTTTCAGCAGAGTTTAAACACATACTCTGTTCTGCGAGTACAATCTGGTTCAAAACTAAATGAAAAAAAATGCAGGTTGAAAAATATTTTAAAAAGAAACTCTCTAACAGCCATCAGTTCCTGATTAGGACTGACCAGTCTTCAATTCTCATTGTGGATGTTGGAGTCTGATCTTCCTCTGCCTCAGTATTTTCTGTCTCTCCCTGCAGATATGCCAAGCTTTCCTTTTCAGACACATCCTAGTACTGCTCTCCTCCCACTGAAACTGCTGTAAGGCATGGAGGAGCCCCATGCCCCCAGCCCTTCCCAGCAACCCAGGCAGCTCTGGTCCCAGTGTCCCTGTCCCTGTCCCTGTCCCCAGCAGGCTGTCTCCATTACTGGAGAAGCAATACTATGGGTGAGGGCACCAGCAAGGCCTGAGTTCTTAGGGCACCCACCCAGCACTGGCCTCCCACAGACGGGCAGACCTGAGGGAAACCTCTCTGGGTTGCTGAGAAAAGAATGAAAGGGAGTAATCCTGCTAGCACAGCAAAACAAAAAGGGGGGAAGATGCAAAAATTATTTAAGGGAATGAAAAATAGACAATAAAAAATTCCCTCTTCCACAGAACCCCTTTCTGGAGGCTTTACTGTTGAACTTCTAGGTTCAAAGCTATATTCCATGTGGTTTTTCAGTCATTTGACCTTGACACATCTCACCCAGCATCTTGCTGGGTGGGGGCCCTTGTGTTTTTCTGATGGGTAAATAAAAGTAAGTGGCATTTGCATGAACCTGAAATAACTGCAGATAACAACAGTATATGTGAAAAACCACATTAAACTAATTTTAACCTGTGACACTGCCCTTTCTCAATGGAAGTTCTCGCTCTTCTTAATGAGGTGTGTGTCTAGAGAAATCTGCAACAAACCGCTTATCTGATTAACCAGTCAAAAGGTATGGGAATTAAATATCAACAGATATTTCTTCTCATGCCTCAAGCTTAAACTTCCTACTCCCTACCCTGAAATATACACTTTAATTCTGTATTTGGTGAGAACAGATGACAGTCTCTGTTGTAAGAGTGGGAATCTTGTTGGTAACATAATGCTTCCAAATAGCCAGGAAGCTGCCTTCTGTTCTGTACTGGCGAGGAGAGGACTCAGTAGCCTGACATACATTTCACAGCTCTGCATATTAGAACTTCGGATTTCAGTTATTGCTTAAGGTACACATGAATGAGAAAAGAGGGCAGAATTGTAGTGGAAAGCTCTTGCAGGCATAATTTGTGCTTTTTAATGTGCTTGGTTATGAAAGAGAAGTACAAAACGACCTACACAATACTATTTAGCAAATAAGAGACTGAAAACTAGGTGTGATGATTAGTCCTTGGTTTTCTAGCAAAGAAAAATCTCCATTACTGTATTATTGTATATTTTTCCCCTAAGACTTTCAGACTGTACAGAAGATTCAGATGAACAATCATAAACATGTACTAGCCCTATATCATGGATGACTACCAGATTTCACTTTGAGGACCGTCAAAATCAAAGCTCAGCATCTTGTGAAAGAAAAGTGAGAACAGAATGAGGCCCAAAGCATTTTCAGCATTACTTCCCTTAAATTACTAATACTCTGATTTTTAGATATGTTGTAATCACTGATCAAAGTTTGGCAAACTTCACCTTTGAGATCAAGGGTATAGATTTTCAAGAGAGCTTATGCTCAAGAAGTTCCATAGGTAAGATGTATAACTACATGTGTGTTTCAAAGGGAGGGAAAAGTTTGAATATATCTTTTGAAAATTAGTAGTTTGCCTAATGGTGAGATTAGATTTCCTATTTGTTTCCATGTGATTGCTGGCATACCATAATACAAGAATTCTAGACTAGTTTTCTGTTCTTTCGTGTTTGTAATGAAAGTTAAATGTGATCTCATAAAAACTGATTTCTTTTTTCCCTCTGTTTCTACTTTGTCCTACACATACTTTGAACTGAAATCCTTAAAGAGAAAACTGTTGAACAGTTTCAGCTTACAACATAGGCTGCCAGAGCAAATAAGCAAATCAAGTGAGGAGAAAAAATCATATAAAACCCTACTGTTCAAAAATGTTGGCATACCCCATTGTTTTCCATCAGTTTGACATAACTTTGTTGGTGCTACACATCTTCATTTTTCATGTGAACAACAGTTACGTGCCTGGCTCCCCATCCTCCAGCAAACGCACTGAGAGCAGCTGTGATTTGCCTGACTCACCCTGGATGTCCATGGTGCAGGCACGCACATCTGAACGGAAATCACGGATTTTTTACTGTCAATAGAAATTGAGTTAATGCAGTCAGTGGAGTTTAAATGCAATTCATTGTCTGCCGAGGCAGTCAATAAAGTTTGTTTCATTAGACCTCACTATAAAGCTGAACCAGATGATTATTTCAGATACAGATCTCCAGTGCACAACTTCATTTACCTAAGTATAGATGTCTCATGTCATGTTAGGTGCTGTGGTACATCTCCTGGTGCCTCACACAGCCATTTCAGAGAGGAGCAGATCTACTGGACCTCTTGGCTCCAACATACCATCATTATTTAGAATTTCGGGACGGTGTACAACAGCTTCAGACAGACCTAGATACTGCTGGTCATGCAACTGCATCTGGACCCTAAAGTCAAGCGAGATGAATCCCAGCTGTCAAGACAGGAGAGCAAGTGAAAATACACAGGGTGTCCTCAGCTTAGCTCCAAGCCCTGGAAAAGAGTCTTCATGTGTCACACAATGGTAGTCAGACCTGAGCCCGTGTCATACTACTGGATTTTGGGAATTTTCCTACAAAATGTAAAAGAAACCTTTTTGAACACATTTCTATTGGGTGCTGTTGTTGCTGCTGCTGTTGTTGTATTTTGATACTGTCTAGTCAAACAAGGCAAGCAATAGAGAAGAAATAGAGGCACCAAGACATCATGAATCCAAAAGCCAAGTGTTAGATCAGCAGAAAGCACAAGAGCAGAATCTGGCTTTCTAAAATCTAATCTGAAGCCCAGGCTCTGGGCCACATGGATTCTGTTCCTTCTTCTTCCCACCAGTTTCCTACTCTTACTCTTTTCCTGAACACCACAGAAGTGAAACAGCAACAGAGAATTAGGCCCATCCTTCTAACTTTTCTGAGACTCTTTCCTGACCCTAGAGGAGCACACTTCTTGTTTCCAGGCTGGGACACATTTTTTGTGAAGTCATCCAGCTCTCCCTCTTCACTGAGCCCTTCCTGGCTGCCTGCTGCTGTGTTTGCATGTAAAACACACTCTCCCCTGCTGAGTGTCAGCAGGCTAACTGCTGGCGTAGATTTTCACATTTTCTCTATTGGATAACTACATGGAAGGACTCCACATAACTAAAATTACCTGTCTGTAAACATTCTCATTTTCCTGGGGTACTGAAGCTAAAGATGGATTTCCATCCGTGATCCCCCAGACTGAATGCCAGGCTTTTTTTCCAGTTCCTTCCCTTCTGCAATCCAGGCTTCTCTTGCTGCATGCAGCATGCATCATGCAGACAGATCATTCCCTGGCACACGCGCTAAGGGCAACCTCGGACAGGCTCTGCTCCATTTCTACATGGAAAGGAACATTATTTCTTGAATGAAATTGACAAATTCACCCAAGCACTGAAAATATTAATTGAAAGTTTCCAGAAGTATGTGCAGGGGAACTACACACCTCCCTCACTCCCAATTTAGATGTCACTCACTGTCAAAACTGATCCTATTGCCACAGTTATGAACACAATGAGGATACCCTTGGAATTATGGTGGTAGAATACAGAAAACATTGAAGGACCAATACAAAAATATCTTAATTGATTTAATATTCCTAGATTTATCTGTGCCCTGTAATCTGCACAGCCAGTCTGATGTACTGATGTTCATGGAAAATAAGGAGGAATGAATGTTGGAGTAGGATTGCTCTGAAGCATTTCCAGTCTCACAAAGGAAACTGAAGCATTTGAGATACTAAATTGGGAGGAGCTGCTGACTCCCTTGAAGGCTGAGAGGCCCTGAAGAGACACCTTGACGAATTAGGGGGCTGGGCAATCACCAACCAGATGAAGTTTCACAAAGAGCCAGATTCTGCACCTGAAACAGGGCAACCCTGGTTGTGTGCATAGACTGGGGAATGAGAAGCTGGAGAGCAGTGGTGCAGAAAGGGACCTGGGGGTCCTGGCACATTGGATATGAGCCAGCAGTGCCCTGGCAGCCAGGAGGGCCAAGTGGGTCCTGGGGGGCATCAGGGACAGCATCGCCAGCCGGGCAAAGGAGTGCCCATCTGGACTGGGGCGGCCTCACCTCGAGTGCAGTGAGCAGATTTGGGCGCCATGATGTAAGAGAGATATAAAACTACTAGAGGAGAGCCAGGAAGATGGCAAAAGGCCATGAAGAGAAGCCGTATGAGGAATAGCTGAAGTCACTTGGTGTGTTCAGCCTGGAGAGGAGGAGAATGAAGGGAGATCTCATTGCAGCCTGCAGCTTCCTCATGAAGGGAAGTGGAGGGGCAGGCACTGATCTCTTCTCTCTTGTTATCAGTGACAGAACGCAAGGAAATGGCCTGAAGCTGAGTCAGGGGAGGTTTAGGTTGGATATTAGGAGAAGGTTTTTCACCCAGAGTGGCTGGGCACTGGAACAGGCTCCCCAGGGAAGTGGTCACAACCTGACAGAGTTCAAAGAAGAGTTTGGACAATGCTCTCAGGCACACTGTGTGATTCTTGGGCTGTCCTGTGCAGGGCCAGGAGTTGGACTTTGATGATGGGTCCCTTCCAAATCAGGATATTCTGTGATTCTGAGATTCTAGAGACCCCAATATAAAGAAGAACAAAAATAAAAACCCCAGAAATTTTTTATGAACTATGCTTCTGCACAGGCACGGAGCGCACACCATGACATCCAAGCTATGGTAAAATCACAGAACAGTATACACAATTTTTGTAAGGGATTGTTTTATTATAAGATTGGGATAAGATGGACACTTTAACACGAGATTTTTCTGTGGAATTTCGTGGTAGCTAAATATATTTTCCTTAGTGGACTATGACAGTATGACAAAGTTTCATTAGATTAAGAACACTTTTAAGATTTGAATCTTTGAGTAGCTTTTGGAAGACTTGCTCTAGAGTGATAAGAATAATGAGCCAGTTTTGTATGGGCTGAAAAACATTTCAGTCTAGACACTGGTTCTCATAACAAAAGAATGCCACAGAATTTTCTGAACTGAGGTTAGAATTCTTTATGGGTTTTTTATCACTGGTCCAGGAGACTTCAAAGTATGCAAGAGCAGGGTATGATATGTTGTGATGTTCAGTACTTGAATGTAGAATGTTACATGTACAAGCCTTACAATGGAAATGACATTATAGATTCAAACAATAAATATTTTTTCAGTGAATAGGATAGCAAAGTGCTAGAGTGGGGTTCACCTCACCTTATTTTAGACGTGACTGGACCACCTCTCCTGTGATGACAGACTGAGAGAGCTGGGGTTGTTCAACTTGGAGAAGGCTCTGGGGAGACCTCATTCCAGCCTTTCAACATACAAAGGGACCTTATAATAAATATGGAATAAAACTTTATATCAAGACCTTTAGCAATGAAACAAGGGGTTTATAAATAAAAAAAATATATAAAATAATATACTATAAAACAATAGTTTTAAACTGAAAGAGGGTAGGTTTAGATTGGACATGAGGAAGAATTTCTTTTTGGGATTAAGGTGGAAGAGAATACCCAGAAAAGTTTTGTATTCTCCATCACTGAAAGTGTTCAGAATTGGGTTGGATGGAGCTTTGAATGATTTAATCTATTGAAAGAGGTCCCTGCCCATGGCAATGGGGTTGGATTACAGGTCCCTTCCAATCCAAACCATTCTAAAATTCCAAGTGAAAAGAGGAGAGTCCTATTTGTCTTCATAAATAACCTGAGTGCACTTTGGTAGTGCAAGGAGCAGCAGAGGAAAACACACAACTGTATCTGAAGGTAAAACAGGAACAAGAGACTGGAATTTTTTGAAATATTTTGTGGCCAACTCCATTTTACATCTCAACCCAAATGTGACCTCTGGATGTGGACAACTTCCCCAGTAATGCACTAAATGAATCTGAGCCAAAAACTTTTGATCCCAGAGGCAGAAGGCTAAATAGTAAGTCATAGTGACTCTAAAGCACTTTATTGGGACCCAGGATTTTAAAGGCAGGCTCTGTTCTCTTCTAAAGTACACTGCTCTCAATGTTTAAATACTTTCCATTACCTCAGTGCACAGTTTCCTAATATTTATTGAAATTTTGAAGACTCCTCAATATGGAGAGGTTTTTCCCCATGCATTTCAGTGGATTTCTAACAAAGAGAATTTTGTTTGTCACAACAGAATACGCACACAATCCAAGTTTAGTTCCATGGTGCATAATCAGGTTGAAAAGTCACTTGACTGATAAGTTTTTAAGATTCTCCTGCTAAATAATCCTCTCTTGAGTTATCCTTAATAGAACAGAGTTACACTTCATGTATGGAACAATGATATTAAAAAGCTGGCTGGAAAGAGAAAGTATCAGGAATAGGCTGATATTTTTTATAATGAACATCAAATAAATCTATCCAGTTACCCTTCTCTTGACATGCCTTGAATAACTACCTTCAGTATGTCAATTGTTTAAAAGAAGCTGTGTGACCTTGAGATATAATAATCCAAGCATTCCACAGTTTTATTCCGCCCTCTCTCCCCCAGCTTTTTCAGCACTGTGTTTGGTCATGGCTGTCAGATCAGTACAGGGCAGAAAGCCACAGATAAAGTTACCAAAGGCTGGAGCTCTTGGCTAGGGCTTTTCTAGCTCAGTATTCTTTCTGTACGAGTTAGATAGGCCTGTCACAAAAAACCAAATATTCCGGATACCACATTAATAATAACTCTGATACAATGTGACATTGAGCACATTCAGAATCATGATATGGTGTCTGCTCTGACCACATTGCTCAGTGTCATATGAGGCTTTCACTCTTTGCCTATTGAAGTATTAAATATTGATCAAGAAGCATCTCTGTTTGCTCCACAGGCTCCACAGCCTTGAACAGGGATACACTACAATCTCTGCACTCCAACAGCTATTAGGCAAACTGAGAACATCGAGACCAGCATCTCAGTCTTCTGAAAATCTCAATTATGCATCTGTGTTGTTTTGAGGGGGTTTTTAGGTGATTTTTGTAATCTTCTCCAGCTACACTTTTCTTCATCCATCTTAAGGTAATTTCTGTATACAGTTTATTTTAATGGCAAAAAAAATTTCAATTTCATGCATCTAAATTTGCCTCTCTAACTGATTATTTGATAACTGCTCACATACTTATCCAATCAGAGAACAAATAGAATTTGTTTACAGTCTATGAAATTAAATGGGGAGGCCTAAATAACCAAAATGAGCTAGTTTCAGATGCCTGGTCCTGTTGTATTTTGAATCAGGTACATTAAAGTGAAATATTAATACAGAGAAAAAAGATGTCCAGAGATGTGGGGAGGGAAAAAAATGACTGTTGGCCAACATCATACAAACTGAGCGCAAATGACTAGGTACTTTTTAATAACAGGTACAGCTATTCACAGACACCACAGGATCACTGTGATACCACACAGGCAAGGCTGAACCCCTTACAGATGTTTCAGTCAATACAGATTACAGTGCAGATGCTATGCAAAAGAAGTCCTTTAAATATCAGCTGTTTGGTGACTTGAAAAACCACACAAGAATTTGGGTTTGGATGCCAAAACCACTGTTCTTCATTGTTTCCTTGATGTGATTATATTGGAAATTATCAAAAAAAAAAGAAAACAAAAAAAAGAAATTCATTGAGAAGTCAAATTACATCTTTATTAACTTATATCAATTCGCCCGAGAACCTGCTTGACAATTAGTATGCTAATTTCACACAAACTGCTAAAATTACTTTTTGAAAAGCTGTGCAAAAAATTTTATTTCAATTTGCTTCTCTGTAAAGAGCTCCCATTTTTCCTTTCTTACTGGCTTGCTCAGTGTTGGAGTGCCACTGTTTTGTAAACATCCATCTCCATAACAAGTTATTACCACCATCACTTTCATTATCATCTCACAGCACAAGATCTTCTACTCCCAAATATCTTCTACTCTTTATAGATAAGAGTCCTTCCCGTTAGTGCATATTCAACAATAGAAGTTACTGAAATAAGAGGATGTCTCCCAAGCAAATGGTTGTAACAGTATGGATCAGGTAAGCAATTCTAGTTACTACAGCAAAATATCAGCACAAAGTAAAAGCACATTTGTGTATCAGGGAACCAAATGTGACGAAGACAGAGCAATGTTAGACGTGCATAACTCCAGTCTGTGCCAAAACTGTAGGAAACTGCTGTGTAAGTAGGGAGGAAAAGACTTTACTGAAAAGCATTGTGAAGGTGACAAATTTTTATGAATTTACTAGCGTATACTCTTGCACATTAAAAAGCAACTCCTACTTTCAAAGTAATCTCAAAATCTATCGAGCATTCTTCCCTTGAGTTATTTTAAGAAGCCTAGCTTTGTTTCTGTCTGGCCTGTTCTGGCTGTGCCAAAAGACTCACACCTTGTGTTGTAAGTACCCGATGCAAGTAATACCTTAGCCCTACTAGTATTCTGCATCATTTACACCGATTTAAGACAGGCAAAATGAGAAGGGTTCGTATTTGTAGAAAACACTGTTTAGAGTCAGCTGGCATTGATTTTCTTATTCAGAAGCTTCTATTTTTCCCTTATGCCTCCCTGAGCTTAGTGAGACAAATAGGATGTAACTAAATTGTGTTATCAGGTCAAACAGACTAGATATGATTATTCATGGGCCAGAAAACTGTTCTAAGAAAGTTTCATTGACATCTAAGCCTGGCAGCTTTTACATTCCATTTTATTTACTTCTGTCTTGCATAGAAGAGGATGAATATTGCATACTGGCAGAAAGAGTCATTAAAACACTGTGGCATAGCAGTCTCTTTCACAGAACTGTCAGAAGAGACACGAGGTAACTGGTAGCCCTACCTACGTGAGGCGTCATCTCTGTGAAGCCAGCAGGCTACAAGTCAGGATGCAGTGCAACCTGGGGAGGCAGAAATGAGGTGAAAGTGTCTTGCCCAACCCTGACAGCTACTGCAGCAGGATGCAAACTGGAAGAAAGCAGAAAGTCCCTAAGCTTCATTGCTTGTCCATGCCTAGTGTTGAAGCAGCTATGAAGAAGGGAAAGCACAGTCTCTAAGTCTGCACAATAAAAGAGGGAAGATCTCAAGCATCTCCACTCTTCTTCCTTCTGTTCTCAGAGACAAATGCATTGCTTGCTCATGCAAAGCCACAGTCCTTCGTACCCAGACCCCTCCCACAGTTCATCATTGTTCCTGAGCACAATTGTATTGTGTACACATCAGAAATTGCATTATCTTGAAATAGCTACACTTTTCATAATCCTCCCTTCTCCCATCTTGTGTCTGCCTTAATTGCTTCAATCAAAACTGCTCTTAGAAAGAAGCATCAGCTAGACTTAAGGTACTTAACAAGATGTAGGTCCTTCTGTTTCCTCCCACAAAATGTAAGCGGATGAAAATAGACGGCCTTCTACAAACAGATGATCCGTGTATTACCTGACATCGTATTCCACTTTGTGACCAAAATGGGGCTGTTTGGGGTTTTTTATTCCCAAAATTTTAAAGAATGCTTCTTTTTCCTGAATCTTGCATTTTACGAGTGAGTTACCATTCCCTCAGGTCAGAAAAAGGAAGCTTTGATAGCCAGAGACAGCTGCAACATAGCTGATATAGTATATCCATTACGGGTTTGGTTTAGTCACACATAAAACTTCTGTTGATTTAAGTATTCACGTGTGTCTAATTCTGCTGCATGAGGCAGAGTTTTCAGACATCTGTGTGCAATATCAATAGATCTTTCTATTTACCTTCCATGTGAAACGAGGGAATAGTTTGTCAGTCTTGATCCTGATTTTTTTCCTCTGTATTGTTGCTTTGCCTTTTGCCATGTGCGCATCCCTGCTTCCCACTTTTCAATGCCACTTTATTTTGGCAAGGAAATCACCTCAACTGTCATTTACAGATGGTAAGAGGACAACTGGCACTGAAATTTTTCAATTTGCATCACATAGGGGTCCTGGAAGCTTTACAATTTCAACTTAATTTGAATACCATTTCCTAGAGATCAAGTAAAATTGCACACTAATTAAGGGGGGTTCCCGGTTCCTTCTAAGCCCATGCAACTCTGATAAAGTCAAACCAGCTTCCCTAAATTTAGATCAGCTGAAGCCTTGGCCCTGAATTTTTCTTCTACAAAAAGCTAAGAAATGGGATAAAAGACATGTAAGAACAGATTTCTTGCACAAACAGATGGAATTTTTAACCTTTAATCTGTCCAGGTGTTGAGTCAATCCTCCTTAAGTCATATAATGTACCTATTTAAGTAGTAGAAAGGGCTGGTAGTAACAGCACTAGTATTGCAAAGTACACTACAAAATTCACCACTTCATCCAGCTGTACCTTGGGTCACTTGAGAAAAAAATTAACTTATCCACATACCTAAGACTTCACACTAAATTTCATTATATTCCCCATGAAATCAGTGCAGTTATTGGCTTTGATAACTGCACAGTGGGCATTTATAGAAACAATGGTTGTAACTTGGTAGCATAAATAAAAACATAGGTCTATCAGAATCTGTTGCCTGAATGACACCTGTTGATATCCCAAGAGTTGCTAATTAATTACAATGTATTTAACACAGCATCTTACACAGCAATGGATCAGTGGCATATAGAAAGCTGTGGAAACTGAGCAATGAATTAAGCAAAACATTAATAAAATAATATTATATATAACTCCATACATGTTAGAGAGGAGCTTCAGACAATGAGAGTAAATGTAAAAACATGAAAAAGACAAGGTAAAAAGAGAAGGCAGTAACTATCCTAACTAACACGGGTTTTGTTAAAAATAGGATTTCTTTGTATAGCAGGAATTGAAGAGAAAAAAAATTACATCAGATTTCATTTAGACCAGGGTATGAAGGAAAATCCTGAGGTAGGTGTTAGGCATACAAAATGAAGTGAGAAGGAAGTAAAATGACAGAACAAGTGAACATCGCACCTGGTACTTCCTTCAACACGTTGCAGTTGAACCCTCTCTAGCCAAAGCAAGAACTTACCATGGATGCTAAATACAGACTTCAAAGAGCCAATCACGGGACAAGAGTTCTTCTCTTACATAACCTTTACTTCTTTTTAATAACATTTTAAATTAATTTTGACTTCATCTTGTCAGCAACTTCCAGGCCTTGGGTGATTTTTTCTAAAACTGGTTTAGAAAAAATATGCGATTTGTGAAAAAATATTTTGAAATCACAGAATGTCGTCTGAAGAATAACCATTACACGAAAGGGTCAGTGCCTTTTTAAGGAGACAGTCCCTCCAACAGGGACTTGATTTTTATTTCCCTTTTTATCTTTTATGGAATGAACGTACTAAAGGACCGCTGAAACACATTTGCTGTATGAGGGCTGGCTGTTTTACACAATATGAAATGGTGCTCAACTTAGTTGTGAGATACTCTGCTAGAGCAATGCAGTAATACAGGACTGGGCTGATAGGATGCAACAGTCTGCAGAACTGTCTTGCTACACCACCATGGTCTGAAACTTATGGATACCACAGTCCATAGGGATATTTCCAACATGAATTTCAAAAGCTTGAGAAAACTTTCCAAGTCAGGGGCTGTATTTTGATTGATAAAAAATAAATAATAGCAGAAGTAAAAAATCAAAACTGTACCAGTACTAGAAATGCACATTAAACCTTAAAAAAGATAAGAAGTCTCTTTAAAGTTACTGCAGGAAGTCTTTTCTCTTGTTCAAGAGAAAGTCATGTAAGCACAGCTGTGAGTGAATAGGACTGCACGTAGCTCAATCCTGTCAGCACAGTAACATAAAAGGATTGTTTTCCACATGCCACTTGGGAAGGGAATTATAGCTTCTGCCTTCATATTCTCTTAAGAACTTCTGCAACAGAAGATAAAACCTTGGGTCAGTCTTGTCCCAGGTATAGATCTTCATCCCTTGACTGAATAAAGGACTTTAATGAATCAAGCTCTTGAGTGGAAATTTCAAAAAAGCATTAGACTTTCATTCATTTCTTAAAATGGTCATTTTCTGGCTGCCTGATTTCTCACATGCAAGGCTGTAGAGAGATATATATGCCATCTGGTAACATGTTGTAGTGCATTTATCTTTTACAATGTTCTCCAACAGGTGCTCAGATTATGGCCGACTTCCAAATCATAAGGTCAGTGTTTAAATCATGGGGGTCACAGTATATATATATATATATATATATATATACATATTTTTTTTTTTAATGAATGCAATTTATAGACTTTAAAGTTAAGATACATTTTCGTATGCAGAGCTATTTGGTGAGGCCAGTAGAATTTTATGCATCCACCCACAAGAGCTGTAAATTGATTTTCTACTTGAACTCCCAAGGTTGCTCAGTAATTTCAAACTATTATAGAAAGATAATTTTCATTATATTCCCAAGGATCTCATTAAAGAAGAAATTTGGTTTTAATATCTTCTTGCTCTTCATTTTCACTAAGCATTTCTGTGAATCTTCTATTGTATTTTTTAAAATGTAAATAATATGCATACTAATTTTTAATTTTTGTGCACATTGTACATATATATGCAACTGTGTGTAAAAAGGAAGAAATTAATTACTCCAAAGCTATAGTTTATCTCTTAAACTTAAATGAGTTACATATGGATCAAAGAACCAGGATCATAATTTTGTGTGAAACTTGTCTCAGTGTTTTGTAATCCCAGCAGGTGGCTGACATTGTTAACACTCTGTCAACTTGCATCTTCTGTTCTCAACGCTCCTTTTTTTAATTGTTTGTCACAATCAAAATAATATTAGAAAATATTTTACCTATCTTCTTTGCAGCCTGTCCAGGAAAACACACAGACTCCTGCACGCTTACAAACAAAACTAGCACAACATAATTAAACTGTTTCTTCAGATGAGAAAGCAGCAGAGATTGTCACAGCAAATGTGTTAGTAAAATATTGCAAAGCCACGGGGAGAGCATGGTAAGTTATGCCAAGCCATTGTATTTTAGGTCAGTGTGCACAGATACCAAAGTAATCCTGAATTCAGGACTGCAATCTTGAATCCTGTTAGCAAACAACTCATTGCAGCACAGTTTTCTGTGCTTTCACTGGTATTAATCAGCCTGGATAGACCCTTGTGCTGCTTAGCCAGACTGCCTCCAGCTAGCCAGAGTAGTTTAGTCTGATGCTCAGGCATCTCTTGCCTGTGCAGCAATGTGTGGTGCAGTCTATCCTTAGAGGAATCAGAAAGAATGAAAATCAAGAGGAGTCACGAGATGAATTTATTTCTGTGATTTTTAAAAGCTCACCACAATTAAATTAACTGTATAAATTTCTTCAGCATGTAAATGAAATGGAGCTATGCAGCTGAAATTGTATTCTTCAAATTTCCAAGGAAAAATGTTATTAACATTCAGAGACATCTGCAATTATTTCTGTGCTGAAATTACAAACCTATTATTAGGAAAAAAAAAAAGATAAATATTATTAGTAAAGAAACTACATCCTGTAATTATAATTTTGTCATTTAGATGACTCCAAAGTAAAATCTATGCATTTTCTCCCCCCTCTCCCACATTTTGATATAATCCTTCTGTCAGGATAACTTTCCTTGATGTCTGAAATATACCTCAAGGTTTTATTTGCAAAGATAGGAAAAAAAAAATTTCTATGCACAGGAAAATTATCTTCATAGCATAAGTCCACAGCTAATAAAAGTTTCTATTTAGGATTTGTCTTCTTATATATTAATCAGTGTTTTCTATCTTTTTTCCATCCTCTTGCTTTTAATATAATTTTTTATTGCTGCTAAATGGTTTAAAATACTGTTCTGCATGCAAGCTTGTACATGTGAAGCATTGATTCAGCAACTGATAGCAAATAATTGAAACAACATACTGCCAAAGTCCTGAGTCATTTGTATGCAATGTAAACCCATACAATCACTTGCAGAAGTCTGTCATGGGAAAAAGCAGAAGTCTAGAAGCTATTCAGAAGCCCTTTTATCTATCTGTCTATTTCTACACTTTTGCTTACAGCAGTGCTCAAACTGATTGCAATAGTTAAGTCTAAGTTCCCAGTTTAAATCCCAGTGTTAAAAGAATGAGAACTCAGATAGGAAAATTCCCTTCAGGCTGGTTTGATATATGGTTTCTGACAATTTTGCCAGTGCAGCATGGTAGAAGAAAGAACAGTTAAAACAACTTTCAGGATGAATCTTGTACACAACCAGTCCCACCTAGGACTCCACCCAGACAAGCTCAAGAACTGTGCTCATGGGAATCTCACGCGGTTTAAACAAGACCAACTACAAGGTGCGGCACCTGGGTCAGGGCATCCCCCAGTATCAGCAGAGGCTGGGGATGAACAGATCAAGAGCAGCCCTGCTGAGAAGGACTTGGGGGTGCTGGTGGATGAGAGGCTGGACATGAGCTGTCAATGTGCACTCACAGCCCAGAAAGCTGGTGATGTCCTGGGCTGCATCCAAAGCAGCGTGGGCAGCAGGGCAGGGAGGGGATTCTGCCTCTCTGCTCTGCTGAGACCCCACCTGCAGTGCTGCATCCAGCTCTGGGGTCCCAGCACAGGAACGACATGGAGCTGTTGGAGCGAGTACAGAGAAGGGACACTGAGATGATTAGAGGGATGGAGCACCTCTCCCATGAGGAAAGGCTGAGATTGTTGGCATTGTTCAGTATGGAAAAGAAAAGGCTCTGGGGTGACCTAATTGCAGCTTTCCAGTACCTGAAGGGAGCCTGCAAGAAAGATGGAGAGAGACTATTTACAGGGGAATGTAGTGACAGGACAAGGGGGAATGGATTCCAACTGAACGAGACTAGGTTAGATTAGATATCAGGAAGAAATATTTTAGTGTGAGGGTGGTGAGGCACTGGAAAAAGTTGTGGAGGCCTTATCCCTGGAAGTGCTCAAGGTGAGGTTGGATTGGGCTCTGAGCAACCTGGTCTAGTGAAAAATGTCCCAGCCCATGGCACGGGCACTGGAACTAAATGACCTTCAAGGTAGCTTCCAACCTACGCCATTCTCTGTTTCTATGGGTTTTGACTAAAGTAATTAGTCCTTTACTGCTTGCTTTGCAGTGGATGTCCCTGTTGGAGTCTCAGGCCTAGTCCAGGATGTCACAATGGGAAAACTGCAAACCCAGGAGGAGAAGTGAAAAAGTGAAGTCTTCATGCCCCTAGGGGTTTGCAGCTGAAGTCTTCATGCCCCTAGGGGTTTGCAGCTATGTCCCTTGGAATTTGATTTGAAGACTTCTTTCCAAATATAAACAAAGCTCATTTTGGAAGGAATGATGAGGGGGCAATAAATAAAAAAATAAAAAGGAGATAGTGGAAAGACAGCAGTGGCGCAACACAGAAAATAAGAAAGTGTGGTTCTTGTACTTGTACCGTTACTGTACCTTGGCAGGATTAATTTTCAAAAGCATGTTGGTGCTTACACAGGAAAGATGAGCAAACACATGGCTAGTCTGAGTAGGACTAGCTATGAACCCATACCATTGCTGGGACAGCTCCCCTCTGTCCACTTACAGGTTTGTTTCCTTTTCCCAAACCTCCTTTGATCTTAGTTCTCAAGAATGGCAGGATACTTTCCTTCATGCAAATCTTGCATGTTCATATTCCTCCAAATGGGTGGCCTTAGAAACCTTTCTCTCTCTGCTGCATCAAACATTCTGTTTCCTTTTCTAGATGGTACAAGACTCTTCCTTAATGTGTTTTCAGAGAAGCATGTTCATGCCTTCTCCATGACTTCTATTCCTTTTAGAAAGTTTCCTTTGATTGTCGAGGCTACTTCCTTATCCTTCAAAGTTTCAAAATCATGCCTCAGTATCTTCTGATTCTGTCACTGCAAAATGTCACTGCTTCCTTGCACCCTTACATTTCGTCTGTGTATTACAATATTACGAGATAGAGCCCTTTGGAGCAGGAGCCCTCTGCTGAGGTGGCACTGCAGTTGGCATCTAGAGCCATCAGAAGGTGTTTCAGTAATACCATCAGCAAAACTATTATCACTGCACTGAACCATTGTGGTGGAGTTTCTAAGGCTCCCAGAAATTAGCATGACATCCTCTAAGCCTTCACAGGCACAGAAATGTTACTGAAAACTTAACTGCCAATCCTACTCAGGGCAAACATGCATTTTGCTCCATCTATCTCACTGAGTTTACCTTGGTCTGAATACATGACTTAACTCTGTGTACTTAAGGCATTAGGAAAAGAAACCTGGGTTAGTCAGAATAAAATACAGGAGGTTGAAATGCAATAGATAAATCATCAGTAATTAAAACTTCATATCTCATTTCCCCTAGAATAACAAATGATTCCTCATTCTCATGTGGCCTAACAAGCCTTCAAGTTGACTCCTTATGAGCCAAACTATGACCTTTCTTTCCAGTACAATTACTAATTTGCTCCTATGTATTGTACCTGGAACATCACCAAAAATGGTTATTCTTTTAGCAATCATAATACTGTAGTCATAAATATTTACTTACTGCATCATCTTAAAATTTTATTGAAACACTGAGTCCTTACTACACTCTAAAATTAATGAGATCACCTCCCTGCCCTAAACAACTTTCAAGGAAATTGTCAGAAAGAAGACACCAGCTGCAGCAGAACCAATCAAACAAGAAAATGTTAGGAGAAGCTCCCTTACCCACTGTTTTGAACAACACATTTTAAAAGGCTGACAAGGCTTCACAGAGACAGATCAGGTAGGAATAAATAAGATACTGTTGGATATTTCACACTCAACCTTTTCTTTATTTTTTGAATTGTCATGGTTCAATCCCAGCTGTCAACTAAGCACCAACCAGCCATTGACTCAATTCTCCCTCAGTGGGATGGGGCACAGAATTAGAAAAGTGAGAAAACTGGTGAGTTGATATAAAGACAGTTTATTAGGCAAAGCGCGGTGTGCAGCCATCCCCAGGAAAGCAGGACTCCACGACACATAAAAGTTGCTTAGGAAGGCAAATGCCATCACCCCAAACATCCTTCCATTCTTTCTTCACCCGGCTTTTTATTGCTAAGCATGACACCATACGGTCCTGAGTATCCCTTGGGTTAACTGGGATCTGTTGTCCCAGCTGTGTCCTCTCCAAACTCCTTGTGCACCCCCAGCCTCCTCACTGGTAGCACGGGGTGAGAGGGGGAAGTGTCCTTAGCTCTGTGTAAGCCCTGCTCAGCAGTAACTAAAACATCCCTGTGTTATCAGCTCTGTTTTCAGCACAAATCAAAAGTGCACTCCTGTAGTAGGTACTACAAAGAAAACTAAGAATTCCAGCCAAAACCAGCATATTAACCAAAAGAAATAATTTCCCTTTCTCACCAAAAACCCTTTCAAACTTGGCAACCAGTAGGAAAAAACTAGATAAAATTATGATTAACCTCCCACTCCTTTCCATATTTAACCATAAAAAAATTAATGAAATTGTAGCTATGAGAAGCCATTCCACAGAGCGTAATGGTACTAAGTTGTTCTCCACACATCAAAAACCAGTTCAAAATCACACGGGTCTGATTGCCATTTGCACAAAAGCCACTAATTGCCACTTTGGCAGTATAAAGGAGCTTTGAAGTGGGTACAAATTCTTGTTCTGCATTCTTATTAAGTCTCCTTTCATCTGTCAGAAACATCTAAAAAAAGACAATGGTCACGTCTCTAAAAACTTCCCATCTCATTGTAAAATGCACTCAAACTCATAGTAGCAGTTTATCGCAGTGTAAAATTCAGGGAACTTACAACTCAAGAAACTGCACCAAAGTAACTGCGTCTTGTCTCCTGTAGCATTTTACACTGAACTGTCTGTCTATAAAAGCAGTGATAATTGAGTTTTTAGATAAGGATATAAAATCCTGAATCTTGTTAGATTCTACTAGATTTGAATAGGGTACCAAATTGTTATCCCTTGGTCTGGCAGCAATGATCACTTCACTATACAAAGGCAGGCTTTTTAATAGGAAAGGGCTCTGGTATTTAACTTTTATTTTAACCTTCCTGTCCGATTTCAGAAAAGCAGGTATATGTTTCAAAGAGGAACATATGATTAAATCTTTATGAAGCAGAATCTTTATGAATCTTTATGGATGAGAAATGTTAGTAGAGGGATTCTTGTTCTATAATAGATGTTGTTAGTGAGGTGCATGTGTGGATATATCTGTAGATATGAGGCATACACCCATATATGTCAAAACACTTTCAAATGAGGTGGGGCATACAGCTGAATAACAGCTGATGTCACTGGAAAGAGTCTGAGTGTACAAACACAAATCTGGAAGAATCACAGGACTGACTACACTCTGACTCTTCTCTCATCTCCATGACCTTTCCTTGGCCTACGTTCTCTAATCATCTTGTAAAGTCTACAGGTCACATAGCTCAGTGCTGCTTCCAAAGGTCTATTACCATCCAGAGTAAGTTTTCCTAGTTGTACTGCAAACCTCTACCCCGGTCATTCACAGCTGTGACATCACCAAAAGATGAAACTAATAAACAGGAGGGAAAAAATGCTTATTTTCATTTGTCCTATACTTTGGAAGTAAGACTGGCTTGGAAAATAGTCGGCAATGCACTGACCTAACATTGTACCAGGAGACCACATAACAAATCCCACCCACAAAAAGCAGCTTGAATTTCCCAGTGTCACTTATCAAAACCAAAGAATAAATCCATTCATTAAAAAAACAGCAAAAAAACAACCAAACAAAACCCCCCAATGACAACAAGAAAATCCAGCCACCACAAAGCAAAACTGAAAGAAACCAGATGTAAATCTGAGCAACAGTCATATTTGAATGAACCCTGACACCACTACAGTGTTTGAGAGAGAGCTCCGCCTTTGTACTCTTGCATGATGAATGGTTTTAACAAGCCTGTTTCAGACAGCAGAGTGGGGTGTTCATAAAGTCTAACTGTGGCCTGGGGAGAATGCCACCAGCCAGTAGGGTCCAGGGACAAACAACAAAGTTACCCAACTGAGAACAATTCAGGAAATTAGTTTCTACATCCTGGACTAGTCTGTCTTGCTGTGTTTCTCCCCCATCCTTAGCTAGAGTTCCTTTGGCTAATATTAGCAACTGCAGATGATCCTTCCCTAAGAAATTATTGATTACTACTTTGAATATCATCTGCTTATAGCTGGCTACTTGCTGTGTTTGCCTAGCCACTTTCTATTGCTTCTGTCTGTGCAATGGATGTGTTTGAATCCTAAGGTTTTTTTAAGCTGATTTTTAGCCGTTGCCAATACAAGGAGGGCATCTAGGCACACAACGGTATACTCCATTTATAGGAATACTCTGATATTAATATTCTATGAACTTGCTTGTCAAGGAAATTGGTTTTGCATGAATCTTAATTTTAAGTGACTAAAGGGATCACAAATATTATCTTGGTGATTGGTTTTGAATCATTCTTGCAGCTGTATTTCTGGTTATAGGCCCTTGGATGACAGTGAACAATTCATCTCCATCCAAGGAACATATGCTTCTCAAATAATACCTGTAGGTCATTATTAAAGGCAGAGTAACTGTAATTTAACCAAGCAATACGTATAAAGTTATTTTAATCTTTTCTCATAAATCACTTATCCTAGCCATTTAATCAATTAAGTAGAACTCCACTAAAGGCCTGCTAATTTGAGAAAAATCTGCTGGTACAGAGACTTTCAGTACTTCAAAGTGTCCTCTAGACATTATCTTTGGAATGGTGGATTTAAAAAAAAGGTCTTTCCCCCAAGTAAAAGCACTTATCTGTACTGCTTTCTAGAGAATTTGGTTGACTAGCTCACAGCTACATCACAGCAAAAGAAAGTGAGGGAGCTGGAACACCATAAAACTACAAATTGTGGTCTTCCACCACTGGCCAGTAACACAGACAGTATAACCAAATAGTATGCCTCACTAGCCATATGCACTGCAAATTTCAGTTCCTGATCCCAAATGAGCTGAATGAGCTCTGACTGTATAGAAATGTTCTTCTACTGGTTAGCAAGCATATAATCTTATTCTTGAAGAATACTTTGTCAAGATAGACTGAACAAAATTAAATTACTATTTAAACTATTCAGTCATCTTTTCTAAATTTTGGCAGGCTATTCTTTACTCAGAGATTTAGTAGTGTAACGTGACAACTCTTATCATAGTGAGAGTAAGTTGCTTTTAACAGCAGTGTTTAGCTACTCAGGAGAGAAAACTTTAGTCCATAATTAGGGAAATAGAATTCTTTGCTGTCACAGCAGCACTGGAACATCTCACATCTTCAGTTTAAACAAATGCATGCCACTTATGTCATAGGAAATTTATCTTTCTGTTTTGATCCTTCTGGATGTTTGCCAGCATGGAACTTGAGGGCTTGAAAAGTGAATCTTTTAGTGGTACATAATCCTGGCACCTGGTGTCTTTAAAACCATTGCCTGTCAAACCAGCACAAACAGATGTTCCTGTCTGTTTGGCAGTGCTGTTGCAGCAGGCTAAACTGTCTGTATCTATCCTTATAAGAAGGAAAATCTTTATAATTTTTCTGATCATTATTTTTCTAGGAATCATTAATCTGCTTTGCAGTTTATATAATACAGAAAATACATGAGCCCTTCTCTTTGGCCATCCATATCTTATAAAGTAGATAAATGTGGTAAACATTCCTTAGAGTAATTATCCTGCCTGCTTGTAAGGAGAACTGACTTCAGATTATCTTCCACTCTTTTCCTCATTCTCTTTCTTCTTTATTTTTTTCTTTTCTTTCATGGTGTGGAGATGGACTTTGTACAGCTTGCTGATTCAGCCAAGGTTATGAGTCTAAATTATAGTCTCAATCAATCAAGATGGTAAAATGCATAAATTTCTACCTCTGGCTAATCAAAAGCAGCTGTCCTAAGAGCAGTATTAGCTATAGCCAGGGTGACCTACAAACACAGAACCTCTGCATTGTCTTATAACTGTTGTATTAGTTATCTGTAATATCAACAGCAACCTGTCTGCCTTCTGCATTTATATTTTATTGAAAAAAAAGCTTCAGCCATAAACTGCTGTTAGAGATGTCCCATTCCCCTGATCATACCAGTAACTTCTCCCAGCAATGGCACTATTGAATAAAGAGAATTGCACAGAAGCTATGAGAGCAGCCAAGGCTTTAATGCTTCCCTGTCTTTACAAAAACAACAGAACCAAACCTGTTTGACTATGTTCTAAATGCATGACTGCATTTTTGTAGTGTCTTCACTTAGGAATACAGACTTGTCCTGGTATCATCCTGTGAAATCCACTGACTCCAACAGCACCCAGCTGCTACTAAGGTTTTGTATTAAATGCATATTCATTTGGTCTAATAAAATTAATTCTACAGCACCTAAAGAAATAACTGAAGCAGTATCAGAGCCATTAATGTTTCTCTCTGAGAAATGGCAAAGTGAAAAGGCAGCAAAAACTTGGAATGTGGAAAAAAAGACTGAACATCATTTTAAAATAAGGAAAAAATAAGTGATGATGAACTATACACTCACCATTTCAACTTAAATTACCAGCAGGTTATGTAATAAATGCTTAAATAAATGTATGTAATAACTAAATAATCTAGACACTGGTAAACAGCTTGCAAGAGACATGAAAAATCGCTATCATGTACTTTTCATGAACACTTTGTGTTAAATCAGTCTAATTGTCTTCTACAAGCAAGAATACACAGACAGCAGATACTCAAATCTGGACATGAGCTATCTGATGTTTAAGAATTTTGACTCCAGGTAGCTTAAATGGTGCTTTCACAATCAAGTTATGAACATATGATCTAGATTTAAATACAATACGCTTTTTTAAAGAAAAATAATATATTTTACCAGCAATCAAATAAAGGAATGCCTAGTGTGAAGTTTCACCTGGGTTTGGGTTTATGCTTCCCTTCATGACACAGATTATGGAATAGAGTTTATGCTTATGAAATCTGAAAGAAATGTGAAAGTGGGAGTGGAGGACAGGATTCAAACTAAGCTTGCCAAATTGGACACAGGGAGTAGAAATAATAAATGAAATTCAAAGGGCAATAAGGGGTGAATTCTACACTTGTGCAGGAATAATAGTTTTAAATAGAATACAGAACAACTGCATAGGAAATGCAGCTTCAGAGTAGGGTCTGACATTACAGCAGATGACAGCTGAATATGAGTCAACAGTGCCACACTTGTGAAAAAAGTAACATCATCTCCAGGACCTCCTGAAAGAATAAGAATCTGCAGTTCTGGAAGAAATTTCATGCTGAGGCAGCTGCAGCACTGGGATCAGTTTTGCGTAAAACTTTCCAAATAAGAAAGTCCAAGAGAGAATTCAAAGAATGATGAGAGGACAGGAAAATCACCTGTCATTTGTTTAGTTCATGGTGTGAGCTAAAATCAGGAACACTGAAAAAAGCTAAATTGCTTTGTCTAAAGAGGAGAAGATTGAGGAGGTAGCTGATAACAAAGCATGGCTGCCAAACAGAGAGGGAATAATCTGTCTTTCATACTAATGACAGCTAGTAAAACAGATAGGAGGTTGAAATCGTACTAAGAAAAATTCAAGGAGGATTTTAAAGATATTTTTCCTTTGGTAAAGATAGTGAACTACTGAAATAAACAGCAAAGAGGAAAGGCACAAGTTGTTTCAGAATAAGCTAACTGAGCATTTGTGAAGCTACAGCTTTCTTAGAGGATACAGTGGACTACCTCTCCCCCTCCCACCACCAAAAATATCTTCTATTTTTCCATTATATGCATTAATCTATTTTTTCATTTACTATATAAATGTTTTATGATATTAGCTAAATCCCATTAAATCATCCCCTAGGATGAGTTATCGATAATAGTATCAGCTTCTAGAAAGTTAATAAAATGTCCATTTCTTTGAGATATGTCTTTTCAGCTTTGCAGTTAACTATCCTGCATTTGAGCACTGCTGAGCTGTTTACTGTTGTATCTTTGGGATTTGACAGTCTTTATTTGATAGGTAGTGATTTATTCTTTCATCATCTTAACATTATCCATTTAACTAAATAAATAATACTACAGATGAATATTAAATGTCAATGGCCTACACTGCTGCATGGATGAACCAATACTTTCTAGCAGGCCACATTCTTGATATAAAAAGAATAAATTATTAACATTGATTCCAAGATTCCTAATAATTAACAGAATATATTCTGTATTGTCATTTATAGAGTGTAACTCTAACAAGGTTTCAGAGCTTTATGAGCTGAAAGCAAACAGTAAACTACTGAATACAGTTCATATTGTTTAATGGAAATGTCAAGCTGAAAAAATATCTACGTCAAAGAAGAATTTTAAAACCAAACCTCCCATTTGAGCAAGAGTTTGTGATTTAGAATAATTAGAGACACAGTAGTGCTTGTGCAGATCACTTCTCTCAATATCAGTTGACAGATATTATCAGATCATATCAGATATTTTCAGATCTGTCAGACAGTATCAGATTTTATTGATACAACCACAAATCAATGCAGAAAGGCAATGATTCCATCAGTTATTTATGCCTATAAAAACATTGCTGTAGTAACTTTAAAAAGAGCTAAGTACTGGTCTCTAGGGAAAGCTGTAGAGTCTGTAGTCCAGAAGTAGAACACAGGCATGAGTGGCATTTAGATGACCCTAAAGTCTACCTGTTGGTGATTGCATCACTTATGACACACAACATTAAACTTCCTTCTGAAGGCTCTCTTGAGATGGAAAAATTGTTCCTCTGTGGCATTAATCTTCACTCTTTACTCTCCAAAATGGGATGGCCACAGCCAATTAAGCTAATGCTTATTGAGGGTGATCCCCAGCCCTTGCAAACTCTAAAATCATCCCTAGCCCCTTGGTGGCAGATTTCTGTTAGGCCTAGGCCCAGACCGTTATGGAGACCACACTGACAGACTTGGAACAGTGCCCTGTGACCGGCACTGGTAGCTTGCCTGTTGCAGTCTTTATCCCATCTCCTGTAGCATCAGTCAGGACTGGATTGGCCTCTGATTTCTGATCTCTAGACTGAATCTAGTTTAACTGAGGCATTCACTGAAAAACAGGAAATGGACAGAGATGCCTTATGCACAGCCGTTTGTGGTTATATATACTCCAGAACATGAAGAATCCAGACACAACTGTACTGCCATCACTTCCTTTCATTTACCTGAAGAAAGCCCTGAAACACACATGGGGGTCCTCTGAAAACCTCCAGTGTTCATCACTGACTGCAAAAGAAGGTTAGGATTGTATTATAGATGCTCTATATCATCTTGCAGTGCAGAGCCCAAGTTGGAGGCACTTGAGAAAACTCTTAAGGTCTTGCCTTAGACAAATTATAAAAGAATAGTTATTCAGTAGTTCTGAAGCAGCAGAGGAGAATTTGTGTTCAGGAGTGCTCCGGAGTTATGAGTTCTTTCCTGTGAGGGTGGTGCAACACTGGAAGAGGTTTCCCAGAGAAGCTGTGGATACCCAGTTCCTGAAAGTGTTTAAGGCCAGGTTAGATGGGACTTTGAGGAGCCTGATCTAGTGGAAGGTGTCCCTGCCCACGGCAGGGTGGTTGGAACTAAATGATCTTTAAGGTCCCTTCCAAGCCAAACCATTATATGACTCTATGATCCCACTTGAGCAGAAGATACCTGAGAAACTTGAATAAACTTTCCCTGCATGTCCTTTTCTTTTTGCAATAACTACAGAAGGAGACTAAAACTTCACGCATCTTTTAAATGACAATGTAAGGTTACATCTGTCCAGTTTTAAGGAACAAACCAAATAAATGTAACCACTACATTAAGGCCTTGTTCTACCTTTAGTCTCTCTGAACAAACCTCTGCTGATATCCTTGGCAGAACTGTTATGAGCTCAAAGGAATACAAAGAACGGAGGTACAACCTGTTCTGAATCAGTGTGAAACCCCCACATTAATGCCATAATTCTAGTTTTCCCTCAAAGAAGTGTGACTTTTCCCAAATGGTTTCACTGAAGTTATTCCTGATGACCTTCAGCACCTGAGAACTGAAGAGCCCTTCCTGAGCACTTCATAGTACTGCTTCAGTACTGCAAACCTCACACTTGCCATTCCAGTCTTACTTTACATATTGATGAATATCACTATTCATCACCCAGCTACTAATAATCCACAAAGAATTGCCTGCCATCACTTTGTTTTCAAAATGAAAAAAATTCTTTTAAATCTGGCCTTTTTTCATATGCATCTCCTTTAGTCAAAGCTCATATACAGGTGCTATTAAAGCACACTATGCAATCCTTTCAGACTGCGTTACCCATGAGTATGCACAAAGGAAAAGTACTTCAGTATGAAAAATGAATGTAATATACCATAGAAATAATCCCTGAATCTCAATTAACTTGGCTTCTGAAGGATTACAGAACAAAAATCAAATTTTATTTTATTTACTAATTTATTGCCTCCAGTTAGCATGTGCTGTTCCAAGATGCCTTGGAATTGCTGTCAATAGGAATTGAAAAATCTCTTTGTAAGAGGTTCTATTAGGGAGCAGTGTACATGTTGGGTCAGACTTTTTTTCCAGAAAATATTGTCACACTGGAAATTCATCATTTAGCTTTCTGAATGTTCATTTAGGTCATAAACAATATTTAGGAGAAACTGATAACCTGACTATATCCATTCGTGTTCTTCCCATCCCTGACGCTGCTGCAAGCCTGATTCCCACTTCTTCAGCAAGGCTATGAATCAGAGTGGCTCATGATCTTATTTGCAGAAATCACACAATTACCTAGGTATAGATTTATTCAGGGAATTAAGCCCTCATCAAGAATGTATAAGGCTCTAAACATACCACAGACAACATCACTAATAATTCATTGCACAATGTCTATTTGATATGGCATAAAACAGCCTTGTAGAGAAGATGCTCTGACTGGCTTTAGATATCTTTTTACCAGCAGGCTTGAAAATAGGCCTGGATGCAGTACCAGCAGCTTTTGTGCTTTCATTCTTTTCAAGATGAAGTCTAAAGATGACAGCAGTAACTCTGATATGCAAATTCATAACAGCCACATGGAAACAGTATAAACTGTATTATAATGTGTTAAAGATATCTTAACTCACTTAAGTGAATACTCTACCAAACTTCTGAAACACTGTTGGGAGTTGGAAGATCACATGATAAGCAGTGCAGTATTCTTTTATTGCCCTGTCAATCCATCCTCATCCTCACCATTAAGTCTTTCATTTATTCAGTTTTCTCTGTGAGTCCCTGTATGCTTTTTCATAAAATGGAATCCAGGGATTTTTCAGGCTCAATTTATCATACAGTAGAGTTTGAGACATCATATCTTTCCCAGTAATTTATAGCTGTGTGACTAATAACTTTTTTTTTCAATGACACTGCAAACTCAGCCAAGATAGAAATATCACTAAGTTATGACCACTTGTCTGGCATAAAAAACTTGACAAAAATGAGTTGATGGTTTCAGTAGACCACTGTTCTCAGCAAGACCCATTACAATAGACACTAATAACTCAAAGATAAGACTAGGCTAGCAAAATTTTATTCCTTAGCTAGCCTTCTTATGATTCAACGTCACAGACATACCATACCACTTCTATAGAATTGACAGAATAAATAATTCAGGCTTCATGGAAGTGCTATGAAGATGTAGTCTTTCATCATTTGACAAACACTGGGTTTTCTCAGGAGAAAAATTTTTCAGTGATAAGAAGCTAAACCAAATGTTACATTAACATTTTTAATGCTGATGTTATTTGTATGCATAGAGGCAGAATTTTTCAACTATTTCTATGGCCATGCCAATAATCAGATGTAATTTCCTTGACTAACTAGGTATGTAACACACTGAACAGTATACTGTATGTGCCTAATGTCTACAGTATTGCATGTATTCTTACAGGTGGCGTTGTGGTTTTACCTGCTAAACATTTGTTGTGTGGTATTCAGTGCTTGTACAATCCTTCACTGAGTTGTGCCAAAAATATGTTAACTATAAATACCAACGAGGTTAATTAAACCTGATATACAGCATTCTGAATATTGACTTGCAATACAATTAGTAAACAGCACTTAGATCTAGGAGACATTGGTTGTACACCTGACTGCTCTTGATTCTGTGGTTCCAGACAATATCTCTTAATGTTTAATCTTCCTGAGTGACATAATTACAGATTTATAACTGCCTACATAGGCCTTAACTTTAAGGAGCAGTGGATTCAGCCATTGCAAGTTCTTCTAGTCACAGATGCTTCCTGAGGTGGAATCATGTCACCCCAGAAACTCACTGTATCCCACCAGAGTTAAAGTAGTCAGTAAGAAAAATTATACTGCCTAAAGCTCCAAGGAGAAATAGTACAAGCAAAGGGACTGGTAAACATAGAGGGAGTACACTTAAAACATTTAGTTTTGTATCAGTAATTACATCCTTAAAAGATATATTATTTGATCTAATTTAATAATTTTAGTGCACTTTCTATTATCTTTAGCTTTTTTAAAACTATTTATATTTCTTTTGGAAACTTTTCAGTTTTACATAGATGAAAACTTGTTTGATACACTTTTTGTTCCTCAAAAACCTAATAGTCACTTTTTCCTACCTTCAGTCTCACTCACTAGATAAATCGTTTTGCAGAAAAATAGCATGAAATCTACAGAAGCACTGAGTTGTCCAAAGTGGAGGCATTAAGGGCTTATGTGCAAAAGAGTTTGACAACTTTTCCCATGTCTCCTACATACAGTTTATTTGTTTATGGCTTATCAGGCAATTACGCTTCCTGAAGGTGTTTGAAGTTGAGTTAGTGAAGACAGGCAACAGCTGACAGCAAGCAAGCTGACAGATTCTTTGCTTAGAGTGCAAGAGACAGCTTTTCAGCTGAATGATGGAGGTATCTCGTTCCAGCATTAGCCAAGAATTCTCTCCATCTCAGCAAAATGCATTCATTTGACCCTCTACTGTGAAGCAAGAGGTTTAATTCCATTCAGAAAATTTCCAAGCCAAACCTACATATGCAATACAATATGCATTGCCAGAGAATGCTCTAATTGCAGAGCTCTTCTGCAAAAAGCAGGCAGTGGTTTGTTCTCTTGCGGAGTGTGCTTTTTACACACTTTTTACACTTATGCTCCTGGATGTGGTCGAGAAGAAAGGTGGTTTACTGGATACAGCCCCTCTGGCACTCCCTCTTTGCTGGTTTAGCCGTTCCCTGTTTACTCTACTAAACACTGCCACAAATCTCGTCTTTTGGCATCCACCTTTCCCCATTCACTGTCCTTCAGCTTTGTCTCAAATGTATGCTTGAAGCCAGGCCACTACATCTGTGTGCTGTCACCCTGGCTGCCATGGCAGGCAAGGCCCTCGGGGGCCTTTATACAACTGCATTGTTCCTATTTGTATGTTTCTCCCTTCTCTCACCATTAGTTTTTCTGTTCACTGACTAGTTTCAAGCCTGTTTTATGGAAAGGTCAACAACTGAAAAGCATCTGTATATACAACACTTGTAGCAGTGATCAAGCAGATCATCAAGCAGATGACAAAGCAGAGAAGAAAGAACCTATTAATATCCCAAGTAAACAGTATGGTGATGCAGGAACTAAAGATGTCATCGGTGCTAGAAAACCTAAGTTCATCCTTCTTCCTCTCCTTTCCCCCACTTACTAACCATGAGAAATTGGATCTCACAGAGAGATACACCCAAATGAAACAGCCATGGGATACAAATCTGCATGAAGCCAACGTCTTTCGGTTTCCTGTGCTCAAAACACTACTTGGATCACTCTATTGCTGATAATAATTTCACACAAGAATATCAGAAGCAGCCATCACGCAGGCAAAAGGACTAATTGTCAACAGATAATTTATGGGAAAGCTTTTGATTTGTTCTGCTCACACATTGTCAATTCACAGCCAGATTCCTACTAAAGAAGTAATTCACCAGGTATTTTTCACTCTTTAGGAGTGTACAGGATATTCACACATTCACACTATGAGAGATTAAATGGTTGTATCTGTTACCTCACAGTTAACTGTAGCTGCTCCTTTGGATAGAACAAAATCAATCAATCCCACATATTTTCACAGGAGTCATAAAAAGTTTCCAAACTTGTAGTGAATAACTTGAAAATGCCTCCCTGAATATTTTCACTTTTTCTGTCTTACAGCTAGTGAAGCAGGATGTCCTGGCATACAGCTGGAAGAATGATGAGCAACACTTGCACTTTTGTGTTCTGGTCCCTTAAAAACAGATGTTCTAAAAAGACAGATGCACTTTATAAACCCAGAGATTATCGGGGTTATCGGAAAGCAACATACATTAAGAAAAGTTGTAGCTTATATAACAACAGCTTTGGTTTCCTATCTGGAAGAAAAAGAAGCAGATGTGTTACGGAACTTCAGAACGAGATCAGAACAGGTTTTTTGACAGCAAAAACTCAAAGAAAGTTACCTAGTTCCCACAGCAAAAACAAAAAATATAAACAAAAAAGAAAAAGAGAAAATGAAGACATAAGAAGCCACCCTCTGAAATATCAGAGAAACAAAGAGGTAGCATTTCCGTTTGCTGCAGGCATAAAATCACAGAATCATAGAATGGTTTGCATTGGAAGAGACCTTAAATATAATTTCATTCCAACCCTCTTGCCATGGGCAGGGAATCTTCCACAAGACCAGGTTATTCAGAGCTTCATCCAGCCTTGGGATGGAAAGTCCACAAAATCTTTTGATTTATAGATTGAGTCCAGGTGTATAGTAGAGGGTGAACAGAGAGGACAGTGAGAAACCAAGGAGCTGTCTAAAAGTCATGCAGCTATCACTAAATGTCCAGGGGCTTGACTAGACCTCTTCTCTTTAGTTGGCAAGATGGATATACTAATGAAAGGTAAAACTGAAGCAATGGATATACTTAATGTATACCCTAACAAGCTTGTTTACAAATAAACTGAAAATTTGCTTTCAGCTTTGAGTGGTGGAAAGCAAAAATTCAGTAAAGAATGATGCTTCATCATTGTCTTGCTTTGATCATGAATGATTGTAGGAATTACGTACTCTGCCTCAGATTCACATGGAATGTCTTCATTTTGTTTTCTCAGCCATGAAAATAAAAAAGATGCTGAAAAGAAATATGTTACTTTTCAGTACTTAGGTTTTTCCACCTTTATGCAATAATTGGTACCATGTAGAAACTCATCACTGTACCCCTGCTGAGACAGGAAACAAGGCCTTAAAACTCACTGTACTGAATTTTCTAAAGGACACCAGTGTAGCAGGCTGATTTTTCATTTAAGTGGAGTTATACAAAAAACTAAGGAATTACTCATCCTGCTGAGGTACTGTCCATGCAGTGCAACAGTTGCCTGTAGTGCCTCGTTTAAAGATGCATCTTTGCAAAGGCTTCCAAGCATTCAAAAAACTCCTTTTTCAATTATTTCAATTACAGTAGGATCTGCAGTGCTACGTTTTCTTCCAAAGTCAGAGGAAAACATTGTTCTGCCTATAAGAAATCTACAAAAATCAACACGATAAGGTTCCTCTGATGCTGAATTACATTGCACAGGTGTAGTTACTACTCTTCCTATGAATTACCAAGCAGACTCATTAGTGCATAATGTGATGATCACTCATGATGCTCATGCAGGGTGTTGAGGAAAAGCAATGGCTTGCTCATTGGTGTGCTACTCTTGGAGGTCAGAGGCCAGCTTTGGTCTGCTGCAGACTGTGATATGAGAAATCATTTAATCTGCCTGTATCTAGTGCCCATCTGAAAAGTTCTGGGCATTGGTTCAGACCATGAAGCCAGTGAGTCTAACCACATCATCTGAACATCTCCTTAGGACCAGCCCTCTCCATTTACCTGGAGCAAAGTAGTTGAAATGCCACCAAACTGGGCCATGGAAAGAACAACTGAGCAGTACAGATGATCAGTGTCTCACTGCTTCAAATAATTTTCTGGCTTGCTTGTTTAGTCTTTGAGTTACCTTGACAGACACACTGCCACAACACTTTGCTCTCCCTATCCCTGTAACCTCCTACAACTAAAGGAAAATTGGGAGATCGTATAGCACACTGATTATGAGCAGAGGCTGGAAACACAGGAGTAATGGTTTCTTCAGCATTCATGCTGAGAAGCACCAGTTCTTGCAAACCAGCAAGAACAGACGTATAACTAAGTACTACTCCTTAATGCTGGGTTACTACTGAAAAAAACGTTGTTTGTTTTCCCCAAGGCTTCTTCTAAAGGACTTAGGCCTGCTATATCTCCTGGGAGAAAAGACTGTATTTCTACCAGCCTTTGAAAACTAAATGGCCTACTGAGAGGATGGAAATAATAGAGAAGAACCTGATTTCCATACCTCTTTTATCAATTTACAGACACTATAAATATCAATTGGCAGCCACAGCTGCAGAATAAAAAGACGTCTGTTTTCTGTATCAGGCATCTTTCACCCATAAATTGTTCCAAAGCTAAACTCAGTAAAGACAAAATAAAAGGAAAGATGCAACAGAAGGATTTCATACTCATGAATTTAAGGTGAAAATTTTCAACCTCATTGCATTTATGGTCTGGTTTGGGTGCCCCAAAGTAAAGCTCTGCCAAGGGAAGAGCCCTCACGTCAGCATTGCTGGGAAAGCCCAGCTCTTTCTTGAGATCACTGTACAACATTGAGGTAATTTTAGCTCTCCATCTAAAATAACATAGGAATAACAGTACTACTGTAACTCACAAGGGCAACAGAAATAACAGGCACTCTGAAGCATCCAGATCCCATAGGATCATATAGAGAAAGGAGGAGAATAAACTTTGGATTTATTGTTAAAAAAACAAGAAGAGTGCAGAATTGGGTTTTTTTGGGGGTTCTTTTGGGGTTTATTTTTGTTGGGTTTTTTTTGTTGTTGTTTTGGTTTTTGGGGGGTTTCTTTTGTTTGTTTTGGGTTTTTTGTTTGATTGGTTTTTTGTTTTGTTTTGTTTTGATCTTGGGTTTGGGTTTTTTCTTTTTTGAGAGTTCGTTGGGGTTTTTTTTTGACGGAGCATAAAGCTTTTTCCAAATTCTTAGGAAAACAAAGCAAAGAAAACAAAGACAGTCTTTCCAATGCCACAGCTAGACAAGCTTAAACTTGGTAAAAATGCCAATCCATGTAAAAATCAACTGAGTCCTTTCTCTATTACAGTTTCATGGTGAAGCAAATCATGTGAACAGTGACCTTACTGAAAACCACATTTATATGTATATATATATATATATATAGTGTCTTTGATCTTTCAGTTTTAAATATTTTCTTATAGCCCTACCATGCTTTTTGTCTTTTTTTTTGGTGGGGGGCGGAGGAGGCGCATATTTCCAAACAACATTAGGGCTGCAGGTGGCTCACTGGAGCCAAGAGTCAGGTGAGCTCAGCTGAATTTGTGGACAAACAGTCCTCTTGTGGGCATCACAGAGTGACTGAAAAACACTACTGGTCTTATAACTCAAATAGAGCTTCTCAGCAGGTCTTTCTCTCCATGCATACTAATGTCGCAGACCAATTTTTTTCATGCCAGAAGCCCATAACTCACACAACAGCTATTTTAATTTTTTCTGCATGGGGTGAAGAAGGGGCATTGAAAACATCAGTTAATCACTGGAGGGGAAAGCAAAACACAAAAATGGAAGGGAGGTTTTACTCAGAGTTTTAGACTGAACAATAAATGTTTGGGATAAATTTTTTCTAAATTCTTTACAATTAGCATCTTAGACAGTTTTCATTCTATGTACTGTGCCACTGATTAGATATAACCTCACTGAAATAAAATCAAACCAGAAATTTAGCCCATTGTAACAGATCTTGTCATTCTCATGGGAAATTATCCAATGTTTCCAGCATATTTGATGTTCAAGTTTATTTTGCCATTCAATATAGGATGACCTTGGCTACCAGTTAACCAGGGACCTTGTCTACTTAATAGAGATGACAAAAGGCACATAAAAGACTCTGGAATATACATAATACTTATTAACTATGACTGAATCCCACATGGCACAACTTTAAGAAAGAACACTTGTGTTCTGTAATCTTTCACCATGACTGGGGGCTTTTACTTCTCCCATAGTGTCACAAAAACCTGGCATGCGAAGCCTCTGTCTCAGTGAAGTGTATAAATCTAAAGTTTCCTAATGCACTGAGATTACAAGTTAGGAAAAAAAATGGACAAAACAGCCAACTAACATAACAGAAATTTAAAAGCTAGACAAGCTAGGAAAATGACAATGTAACTCTTGGCAGTAATTGAGAGCAGCCACCTAGAAAGATGGTGTAGAAATTGGACTAGCAGAAGAAACTTGGCTGCACCACAAATTCTGGCCTTGCAAAGGCAGATATCACTTCTCGGTTCCACCGTAATAAACACAACAGTACACAACTGGATAAATGTGGTTTATACATATAAAAATTTATTCAACAAGAGGGGAAATAATCTGCTTCGTGAAAGGAAGTGTTAAAGAATTTGTCTTCTCATTACTTCACATTATTTTTCCTGTGTGAAGAAGTGCACTTGAGTATTCCATGGACTACATTTATGAAGGGAAAAAAAATCTTTTGGATGTAATCCCAAATACAGAAGGAAAAAAGAAGGTACAGCTGGCAGTATGTGACCTGGTTTCTGAGTGTAGAATGGGGATAATAACTCAGAGACACCACAGTCTTCAAAACCCACATTGTTATAGCTGAAGATATGATTTCTGATAATTCAGGTTTTGGTACAGCTTCTCTGGGCCTAGTGAGATCCAAAGGAGTCCCACTATGATATTTTACAACCTGAAAGGTAGGTGCAAGCTCCAGAGGTGCTGATGGCATTACCTGACAGAGTTGCTGAAGCTTGTTTTCCAAAAAGTGTACATAATTTAACCATAATTTACTTGCCTGCAGTCTGTTTTCTAGATGGAAGATTTTTCAAGCTTCAGACAAAAAAGAGAACAAAAGTGTTTATTACATGTGAGAGACAAAAACCCTTCTCTACCAGATGACCTTTATACTTGTATGCATGTATTGCCCAAAAATTAAAGAGGGGAAATACAAATTATTTAAGATTCAGTATAACCAATATAATTTGTTTCCCTTCCCTAAGAGTTATTGTCAACACTACATAAACTCGAAGCAGGTACAGAAATGAAGTTAATTTTAACTATGATTCTATGGTTCAAGTGAGTGTGTTATCATGTTCTTATAGGCCCAAACTCTCTTCCTTTGAAACAGAATTTTCTGAACTCTAATTCCAGTTCCCTGAAGGCTGACACATATGTAAAAACTAAATAGTTGAACAATTATTTGCATGACTAAAGCCTAAGATGTAGACTACATGAAGTTTGACATTATGCTTAAAATGACATTGCAGTCAACATCTTTAAAATGCCTGTTTTCTACAAACTAGACTTAGTGTTTAAGACCCTCTTATACCTTTGTACAGCAACAAGGGGCATTTTCCATGAGAAGCAGAGACTGAACAAAAGCATTTTAAAACTTTTCATTCCTATGCAGTCCTTACTTTTTAGCATACTTAGCCATGCACATGAAAACATGCAACTTAATTTTTTTCAGCTTGCTCTTCAAGAGAGGCACAGTTACAGGTTTAACTTCCACTCTTAGACTGAGACAAATTGTTCTATCATTACTATTTTATTTTTACAGTCATTCCAACCTAAAATTTCCTCTCAGCAGTGTGGCTTTTTATTAGTCTTTTGAAAACGTTAGGTCAGAAAATTCAAACTATAAAGCAGCCATTACTTCGTTATTGATGCTAACCCTTTGATAGGTCTGAGGAAGTCAGGTACCTTACGTCTGGGCCTTTGAACATTTTTTTCCTTTTCATTTCAGCAAGCATTAACATCAGAGACATCAAGCTAATCCTTTCAGCTTCTAATCAGTGTTGTGGACATTTTTACTTCAGCAACTGAGCCTCTCTGCAGCTATTGAGAATTTCAAGTTGAAATGTTAATGATTATAAAAATGTCACTGATATGACACAGTGCCCCTTCCTGCTGCCTACAGTTTTGTAGGAAAACAAAGTTACTGGAAGTAGCACATGTTCATGCTGGGGGAGTACAACATTTCTGCAACCATCTCACATGTGTAAACTGACTTTTTAGAAAAGATACTATCCTAAAGTACTACTGCTAATAGATCAGCATAGACCCATCTGTTCTGGTCAGTGCTCTCTTTACTCATCCTCCAGGATGGAGGTGAGATGGCCTTTCTGGTATTCGATGATTTCACATTACCCATGTCCTTCCGCAGTTAGCGTCCCCAGTGTAAGTGAGAATCTCAGACCTCAAGACTAGACTGTTCTTATGGTGTTTTTTTTAACCTCCTCTAGGAGATACCTGTGTTGTCCACCAGACAGATCCCACCGAGAAGTCAGAGTGAGCGAAATAAGTTATTTTCTGACTGAACATGTTGAAAGTCAGCATTTGTTCTTAAATGATCAAGCTTAGCTTTTCTTTCTGTTCTTCCTCTCTTGTGACCAAACGACATGAAATAAAAATGAAGAAGGTGCTTTTCATGGCTTTTTGAGCAACATGGACCTGATAGAGATCCCACTTTAACCCTCAGCCAAAAAAAACCCCAAAAAATCCCTTTGGTACAAGCCAGGATTTTCATATAAGTCCCAAATTCCCAGATCTCAGAATCCAAAGAGAATATTAAACCTTATGATGGTTTAGCCCCCCAGTAATTTACAAAAATAATAAGACCTGACAATACTGAAAAATTTAAAACTTTTGTCCATTACAGAAGTGCACTAAAGAGCTTAAAAAGTTTTCTTATTTTTACAGGGGAATAAACTCTTCTACCTGCAAGAAAATTTTGATTGAGGGTGAAGGGAAAGACATCTAGATGCTTCAGATCTAAATGATGCAGAGTAATTACTAACTGTTCTTAATCATAAAGGCACAGACACTGCTAGAAAGAATATTAAAATAATAATTCGTCAAGACTTCTAAAACAATTAACAAATTTCAACATGTTAGTGTATTCAAACATTGCTCAAATCTTTTTTGTTTACTAGTTGTTTTCTTATATTAACTCCCAAATACTTCAACACTGGTGGAATATTTTGACCAACCTGTCTGAAAGCATATATGCAAAAAACTTAATGCAGAATTATGGTACCCAGAAAACATCATACACTCCAGGGTTTTCATCTCTATCTGTGCTGCTAAAATATTTGTAAAAGGCTTTATTAATAATCTCTGCCATCAAAATCAGCAGCAAAACCATTTTTTACAATTCCAATACAAATTAATTGGTGTAACATCTGCAAAGTCTCGCTAAGACTGAACACTGGTAAGCTGTCTTAACACCACTATCCCTCCATCACGCTTTTATATATAGATTCGATGTTCAGCAAAAGCTGAATAAATAGTGAGGGTTATCTGCCATATTAGAGCTTGTTTTGATATATCATGATAGGCTAAGCTCTTAAAGTAGACCTCATGCTTCAGAGTTTAGGAACTTCTAAAGTTTATGATAGCTTTAACTGATACACTTCTAAAGAACCAAGTCCTCTTCATATCACTGATTTTATTATATGAACAAGTGGGGCTGAAACTCATTATTTCTGGAAAGGAAAGTCAGGTACATTTCTACTAAAACCAGTGGGTACTGGTGTTTCATTCCCTTCCACTCTACACTATATATATTCTACAGCAGAAACTGTTTTCATTTTGCCTGCATCTTTCTAGATGTGTGATGGTGTTTATTTAGTGACCAAATTTGGACTTTCCCATAATATATGTACAAAGACTTCAGGGTTCTCAAATGAATACTAGTTTTTATTTCCAAGCCTTTCTTGCTGTAATTTCAAAGGAATATGGGTGCATAAATCACAGAATTATGCTGATTATTTCTGGTGACATTTGTCATTGGCAAAAGTGTGCTGTGCTGTGGATTTATTCACAAGTTCCTCTCTAAGCAGGGGCAGGTCTGTTTTCAGAAACCTCCTTGGCAAAACATAAGACATACAGACAGGATCTTTCTGGATCCATGCTTGAATGTTCTTGAATTGTCACTATGCTGACTTAAAGAAAGATCTTGTATTTTTTCTGACATGGGTAATGTTTTCTGCCTTTTTTTCCAATTCTCCTTGGTCCTCTGCTCATGAAACTGTCTATTTCAATTAGGTAAATGTGTGCATAAAGTGACCAGCTTTGTCTCCAAAGCATTTTGAGGATATTATTTACAGCCTTTCATTGTTCTAGCTTATGAATTCCAGCCTTTTAGAGCATTATCCTTTTTTTTATTAATTTGGAATTCCAGTATTAACATTTGGTTTATTGTTTCTTAAATAAAGAATAAAATGCCTCAACAATCTTTATTGACTAAAGTGTCCAAAATAATATTTACTTTCTCATCTTTGCAGTTAAATTAAAAGTCAGTACTAACGCAAGCGATAGTTTTCCAATAAATGCAAACTACTTTGGCCTTTCCTGGGTCCTTCTAAGACAGCTGACTCCTAGAATAAATGACAGTAGCATTTTCAAAGCTGCTAAATTATTCCAATCCTACTGAAGCAGATACTGTCTAGCATGAAGGATCCTAGGACTGGTGAATCTGAACAGACAGGAGTAACTGAGTGAGCAGAATTTGCTGTTAAAACTGTGATAAAGAGCTTAAGATAAAAGGAGAGATTTATATTGAAATAGACGCTTACAGTAGCAGATCAGTTTAATTTACTCCGCCATGTAGTAAGCAAAAAGCGTCTAAAAGGTGGGTAGAGAGATTTGACTTGTGGATCAATATTCTGTTGATCTCTGGCCACAAAACAATTAATCTCTGCAGTGCAGGACAAAAGTAAAGGGGAGTTTAATGTCAAATCAGTTACCCACAATCTGAAATTGAAAAAGCAGTATTGATAATGATGGTTAGCACAAGTTCCTCCAATTAAGAGATACCATCCAGTGCATTCATCGCAATGTATTAATTACACAGTGCAGTCAGCTTGATCTCCTAGGCTACCATCATAGCAATCCATTGCAGCAGTGTCTCCACCATTCTGCTAAGAACTACATTTCCAAAGCCGAGTTTGAACTTATTAGAGAAAGATTTAATTCCAGCTATCTGCCATAAGCCCTCTTTATCTACACAGCTCGCATTTTGGAGGGAAGACAAATCTTTGGAAAATAAATGTAGACACAATATCAGCATTATGTTAATATATGTATAAATTCCATTTGGAAACCATCTTTATTTGTCAGGTCTCCAGACGAAAACCAGTAGACTTTAAGAGACACAAATACGTTCAGTGTTCTTAAAAAAAGAAAAAACCAAAAACCAACCAAATGCAGGGATTGATAGCACAGGGGATGATAGTAAAAAAGAGAAACGAAGAGGAAACAGATAACTGAGCTCTTCCAAGAATAGGGTATTTTTTAAGGAACAGAAACAGATACAGCATGCATATTAAATTCGTAATGGTGATGATTAAAAAACCACTATGCAATGGTACTAAAAGAGTAACTGTTTGAAATTACAGGAATGTTCCAAAGACTAATATTCTTCTGGGCATCCCGTCAAAAAATTGAAAACTCATCCCTCATTTTAAAAAGTCAGACCTCATCAGTTCTCTCCTGATCATTTGCAGTTTTACCATGAGTTGCTCACATGAATAGTTCAAACAACTTTTTTTTGTTCCTCATTTGAACCAAGACTTGTCAGTTTTCCTCATGAAACAGGGGTAGCCAAACAGACACACTGACCATGTTGGACTGAGAGTGATCCCATTTAATTTCAGCCAGCTACCTGAGCTACGTGAGCAAGTATTACTGAGGTTCCAATACCACCATGGGACTCAGAATTGCCTCCCCACACAGCAATAAATCAGACCTCATGGCATCAGCTCAGTGCAAGAGAGACCCTTGCTAGAGCCACATCCACTTGGGTGAATTTGGAACAGAACACCTTCCCTTTATCACAGCCACTGCTCTAAAACTAAGCCAGGTAACATCAAGACTCATGAGGTGGGACACCTCAGAGACGTCTGCTCTGAAACTAGCTACTCAAGGCTCTCCCTATAAACACACAGAAAAGGGTATTTTTTTAGGTTTGCTTCGTCTGATCTATTTTAGCTGTCTACAGGCTAAACCTCAGAAGCTCCTGTTTTTCTCCACTGACTTAAAAACAAGGTTCAACAGCCAACTTAGGTATAAGTAACTATAAGAAATATGAATTTGGTCAGATTAATGCACTGCCTCCTCCTTTCACTGGCTCTCCATGTGTCATCCTGTATCCTACTGCAACTTCTCAATAAAAGCATTCTTCCCTATCATGCACTCTTCTTTTTATTAAATAACCAGTTATTTACTTGCGACCTCTGTTGTTACTGATCCTTAACATCTCTTGACATGAACAGGATAGAAAAAAATATTGTTTACGGAAGACTTTTTGCATGAGTTAAATGTATTTGTTTTGAAACTGCTTCATCAATGACTGACATCATGACTGACTTCTCTCAGTCATTAGAGATTAATTAAAAGCTCTTAACCCACCGTAATTTATTGTCTGCATCTATAATCTAACTTGAGGAAGAAACATGAACCAGAGCTGCAAATACTTGAAATTTGTAGTGGAAGACCAACAGAAAGGGAAAAAAGACAACAGAAAATGTAAGTACATAAAGGGGCAGTACAGTCAATGAGAAGTAATTTTTCAATGAACAACTCTTTCACTGTAAATAAAATATTCACAAGACATATAATACGAGGCATACTGCATCAACTATTAAAGCGAATATGTACATATATGTAGCTTCACTGGGAGAGGTATAGTAAAAGAATTGGTGAGGCTTCATCATAATCTGCCATTATTGACTGTACTAAAAATGAATTATGGCATTTTAAGATACTTACTGATATTGGCGAAACTCTTCCTGAATGAATCACTGCACTAGAAATCAGGGAAGAACTATTTAATCAAGGCCACTGGTCCAAATGCAGGTAAAAACCAAATTAGTAATTTCTAAACTGAAGCAGATTGATAAGTCGAAAAGTTAATTACTCCTGAATCAATTAACACTGAAATTAAAATAATGCTACTGAGTACCTGCAAGACGTGAACACTCTTAAGTACATCTTGCTAGCACAGCGATATCATGAGCCTATTCCCACTTCAGAGGCACTTACAGCTCAGCTCTGCAGGGCATCTTTTTTCCCCCACTTTCCTCAAAATGTCAAAGGAGGTGCCAAACATATCAATACCTCCTCCAAAGTGCCAGAGGAAATGTTACTAGGGTGTCTCTAGAGTCAAACATTGATATCAGAGAAGTAACCAGGTTACTCAGCTCTCAGCAGAGACCAATGTCAAATAACTTTAACACTAGCTCCCAGAGTACAGCCAGCAGTGATTAGCTCATCAGTGGTTACAGGCAACATAGACTTTAAAACAGCTACACCCATACCTCTGCCAAAGGGACTTGAGTCAGATGCACACAGGGGATGCACACAGAAGAAACAGACAGAGCAAACAGTTCAAATTCAAACCCATCTCCAACACTTCATTTTTAGACTAGATCTCTTTGTTTATATTCCAAGTGTTTTCCCTTGTTGTCACAATGTGAGCTGGAGACATCAGAAAATACATGGATGGTTCAAATGTTCCGTAAAATTAAGTGATGGATGTAGACTTCTACTCTCTGAACTGTGTATCAAACTATTAAACATTTGGTGTTATGTTCTCTGATGCTGTAAAGACAAGTAGTTTTACTTAATCCCAGAGAGTTGCACCCACTCAGACCTGTAAAACAATCTAACCTCCTACAGTGATGGTTTGCCTGCATATTACTCAGGTCAGAAGCACTTGTCAGTGTTTTCTTGGTTTCTACCTTTTAATGGCTGTACTTTGGCCTTTTTGCCAAGAGGGAATTAGCAAGTGAACTCAGAGCAAGACATTATTTTTGAGTATGAATAATATTTATGTCCCATCAGTCCAGCAACACTTCCTTTTACACTAATGAGCCATTAAAATCTGTGTTAGAGGATCACTAATCTTTCAGGAGGTTAACATGTAGCTCATCCAATTCTAACACTTCCATCACAGAAGTGGGAATTTGGGAACAGAGCACGTTTTATTAAAAAGAAAAGGAAGCACACATGGAAAGAGAAATGCATTGTCAAGGCTTGGGAGTGCCTGTGTTATTTCAGATATTTATACTGGAATAAAAGCTTTCATTCTGACCCCATTTTTTCCACTGTTTTGCCCTGCAATGACATCAGCCTTCTGACATGATTACAGTCTTAAAAATGCACAGTACTGAAAGGTCAAAGATGGGGC
This sequence comes from Machaerirhynchus nigripectus, assembly GCA_013397975.1. Classification (NCBI taxonomy): domain Eukaryota; kingdom Metazoa; phylum Chordata; class Aves; order Passeriformes; family Dicruridae; genus Machaerirhynchus; species Machaerirhynchus nigripectus. The sequence goes on along the minus strand of VZRQ01004173.1, from coordinate 458,063 downwards.
AGAGAAGCAAGTGTTAATAGCAGTGGTCCATCACTACAGCACCTCGTAAGGGGCATCTGCTGTACATCTTCCAGACAATAAGCATGGACAGAGGGTGGCCCACTTTGAGGTCACCAAGAGGCCCCCAAGAATGGGGGTTCACCAAAAGCCCAGGTCACCAAGTGATGCATGGTAGACATAAGTGGTGAAGCTGGTGCTCAGACTCTGCAACCTGAGTTTTAGCCACCAGGGAGAAAAATATCTCTAGTGCAAACATGAAGATCAGAAGGGTTATACAGTGCAGCAAGCAGAATGCATATGCACTCAGCAATTATAGCAGAATGCAGTTCAGAAACTAAATCCTCTGCAGAGATAAAGGTGGAATGTGCCCTTGTTTTCAGCAGGAAAAAGAGGGGAGGTTTGGTCTTCTGCCCTCTCCTTGTGGCTTAACACAAGGAGAGCTCCTGCTGAGGTCACCTGTTTGTGCCCTTGGTGACCTCAGCAGATATATTTATCAAAAGACAGTGGAAAAATAGCCTCCAGGTCACAGCATCCCACACAAAGTCATATGCACTAAAACCTCCTTTCTCAAATGCAATCATTCTTTCTTCAGTTACATCTCATCCTTTGAGACGGATCTTTACGTTCTAATTCCTCTGTGAAACTGACTGGAATTATTCACTATATGCAAGAGAGTGCAGGATACCCAGCTATGCTGCACATAGTAAAGGAAAATTGAAAATCAAATAGGCTTACCCACAGCTCTCTGCTCTCTACAGTAACCTGTCAGCGCCGCTTCTCTGCAGCAAGTGACAGCAACAGGAAATGATGGGATGCTGACTGCTCTCTGCACTGCTGGGACCCAATAATATAGTACTTCCTTTGTGGTACCAGAGAAGCTGCCTAGACCTCAGGGATGAATTTTCTAAAGGACTTGCAAAATATTAGCAGCCTCTTTCTGAGACATTTGGAAAAACACTGAAAAAAACATTGAATGATCTCCTGCTGCCTGTAGCTGATGCACAATTTGGTGAGCTCTGCAGAACTATGCTGAACAGAAGCATCTGTACATTTCCTGCTACTGCTATTCTAGCTTGGTTGATTCACTGTAGCAACGTAACAAAACACATACCGAATAGGAAAACTGACTGTGGCTGTTATGGAGATTGCTTTATCATACACCATATCCCCCCATAAACTTTCAGCTCACAAATTATCCCTTAGCAGATCATGGAGTTTTTTTAGTGATCCAGTCACTACCTTAAGTTCTTTTTTAGATAATTTCCAAGAAGCTATTTTGAATGTCAATTAGGATTGTTCAAAATAGGAATGGTTTTAGCTGGGTGGTGAGCACACTGTTTCAGCTCCCAAACTACCCAAGTTCAACTCATTGCAGGCACTCATCAGAAAAAATATTTAACTTCTCAAAACTTTTATGGCACAGCCTGATTTATGTAGAAGAAAAACAAATCTCTTCATGTTGCAGAATAGAGAGGAAAAAGCATCAGTTAAAAAGCCTCTGCACGTACTTTGTATATGGATATTGCAGTCAACAGTATGGTAGAAAGAAGCCCCTGTTCTGCTGCCGTCTCTTGGTTTCTAGAAGTAAGGAGAGGCAAAACACAAGAACAGCAAATAGATCAAAAGTCCCAGAAATTCATGAAGAAGGATAAGTAGGCTTATCTCAGAGGAAAAAAGAAACAAGAGGTGTTATAATAAAGCCATACAATCAAAGTGGGTAATGATAGGGTGGATTACAGTTTCTTATGCATAAACAAACCTGTGAAGACCAAGTCTTTCCTTGTCATGCTCAGCGTCCCGTGAGAGAATAAATCAGGACTTCAGAAGCCCCCTTTGGTCCCTGTGCAGGACATGGCAACAGTACCCTGCTCTTGCCTCTGCCTCCAAGTAAAACCACGTCATTGTTTCTGCAAATGTCCTAGTGAAGGGCTGTTGAACAAATACACATTGATATCTGGACTAGGCCCTGTCCAGTAGTGGCCCAGTTGCTCTGGCTACATTATTTTGCTGTTAAAAAGCTCTAGTGAATCTTTGAGAGTTGCCCAAAACAGTGAAAAGAGTTTTTAAAAAGCACCAATAAAATAAACTAAACCCTCAACACTGAGCAGGTGACAAGGGTATTTTATACATATATATATATTTTTTTTTTAATAAGAGGTAAACAAGACTATTTTGTAGGCAGAAACACCTTCTGTTTCTCAGTTTCTTCTGAAATATTTTCCACAAAGCAAGCAGGAGTTTCAGCCCTATCTTATCAGTAACTGGAGCTGACTAAACCATTCAAAGAACATCTGCTTTAAAAATACCCCACATCATATTGTAGACTTTAGTGAAAAGACTATTTAAAAAATCACTTGCAACTGGATGCCTAAGAGAGTATAAATCTAAGGAGAAACATACAAGGAGAGACAACTGGCTGTGGTTTAATACTGTAGCTAATTTTGTCAAACCAACTGGCCATTTTGCTTGACACACACTTTACTAGTTACTGAGTTACAGCTCCCTCAGTATTTATTGATGAGAATCAAATGATTATTTAAGTTCACTCTAACTGGCATTACTATTGAAAGACTGTGAACTTTAGTGTGACTGAAACAATGATAAATTATTAAACTATTTGCCCCTTTTTTTGTAAAGGTTCAAATGCTATACTTGCTCCTAGACTTCAAAAATTTTAGGAAAAGAAAGCCAAAAAACCTTTAAAAATGGGATATGGGGGGAGGGGGGGAAAGGCAACCTAAGTGTAATCTGTCTAGGATATCTAGAATAAAGAAAAATGCAGTGACCTGGTAGCCAGTTTACAGTGCAACTCCATAAACAGTTGGCATGAAGGTGGCACAACAGTATCAGTAGTCAAGTGTAAATCTACATGCCCTATGCCCAAGGCCGCAGCTAAGAAAATTTAACTAATAAGACTACTCAGAACAACAAGATTAGCTTTTACTGAAATGTTAGCATCAAAACCCTCTTCCTCCCCATGAAGAAAGAGATCCTGATCCTTACATTACATTTGACATGGCTTAGAATTCCTACAGTAGTTTTTCTGTGATTCCAGCAAATGCAGTAAAGAAGACTCATGGCTACTTCAAGCCCAGACATCTCAATTCACTCACCCACCTCACTTATTGGGACTACTGCAGAAGAGGCTGGCTCTGTATTTGATGTATTGGTAGAAAACACTCCAGTTTACAAAAAGTCATTGTCTGTTTATCAGAAGCACATGGCAGGCAGACTCAAGAGGTAAGCCATAAATGAGCAGTCGTTATGTGTGCATTAAGTTAAAGCCAGAAAAAGATACATGATCACCTACTCCAACCTTTTCTAAAGCACTTCCTATAATTCTGTGTCCCATTATTTACGTGAAATAAAATATACAGACTCTCATTATCCAAAAAGATGAAGAACCCATCACTCCTCATGTTGGTTTGCCCCAGCCACTTGCCACTTCTGTGGTCAGAAATGAAACCTTTAAACAAAGCTGTCTTTCCCTAACAGCCTTTGGCTCTTACCTCTTCCCTGCCTCATTGATACACAGTAAAGGTGTCACCACTTCAAAACCATGAGTAACATTCTGTCATCACCTGCTTAGCTCCAGCAACTTGAGTGAAATTGTAATTTAACAGCAAGCACAGCTGCTCTTTACTCAAGAGCAAGCCACAGGGAGGCAGGTAGCCATTCAAAGCTCTGGCCACACAAACCAGCAGGCATCTCTGAGGAAAGGAACTGTGAAATTCCCAAGCTGTGACTCCCAGTGTCACAGGCTGTGCCTTCAGCAACCAACATGCTGTGTTCACCCTGGGGTTCCTTCCTGTACACCCCAGGATTTTGCTGAAGAGCAACCATCCAAGCTTCAAGGCATGATCGTTCACCAGCTCACTGTCAGAAACAGTATGAGATAAATGTGTCTTTGGGCAACACTGCTACTTGGAAGTATGTAATTTTATCAAATTTTCCTGGTTTTCATGGAAAAGATACCAACAAGGTATCTGAAGAGATAACAGCAAGTCTTCTGGACTGCAGAGATGCTTTGAAAATGCTGTACAGAGTCTGAACCCATCTACTTTCAAATTCATGATGTTTATACCTTTTTCAATAATAATTATTCTCATAGTTCTCTAATATTCATCCTAAAACACCATTAAGTTATACTGGTTTTAAGTCTGGACACTCCATGTACTGAATTCTACTGTAATTCTTACTTCTATGCTTTTTTTTTAAAAAAACAATAACTATTTTCTAAAAAAGCATTGAGAACAGGTGTTTGTAGTTTAAAAAATTCAGCAAATAACTGCATTTGCTAGGGGGAGGGAAGCAGGGAGAAAGACCCACCTAAAGGCATAGGGAAGGGGGAAAAAATGTTCATTTGTGTAGCAATCTTAAACAGCACTTACATGTTTTCAAACTTCTAGTCTTGACATGTTAAGATAACAAATGTAAATGGGTTCAATTGCAGTCAAGTTTTTTAATTTTTTTTGTGTTTTTTTAAGGGGGTTGTCTATGTCAGGCAGAGTGGGTGTAGCTTGAAAAATGTCTGAGTAAAAATAGCAGCACCATTAAATTCAGTCTGAGATGGATTTAAAGAAACAAGATAGGGAGGGTTGATGCTTTTCTGTGTGGCTAGCAGTATTTTGAAAACACAGCTTGTCTTTTCATAAGACGTATCATGATCTCTTAACAGGCTTAAATAGTCAAAGTCTCTTGCAGTCACTAAGGCAGACGGATCTGATTCAAGAGATATATCACAGCTTTCCCCAACACAGCCAAGGAACATGGTGTTGGACACATGCAGCTGGCTGTGGAAATGGAAAAAACTTCTTTTGAACAAGGTAAAAGGAATATTTGTCATACTGTGTGTTCATTCCTAGTAAGAAAATAGCAGTCACTACATGAACAGCACAAAAAAAGCCTGACATGAAGCCCATTAAGAATTATGAAAATTTCTACAGTCATAAACAAGTTTCAGATCTCACCTAAAGTGCTTTTGAAGTCCTTGATGAGCCTCATCACTGAAATTCTTACATAAAGAGAATGACTGTAGTTTTTATAAACATATAAAAAAAAGCTCTCCAATTTTTTTTCCAGAATTTCTGATTACTCTCTTGTACAAATTACAGTGTTCCCTTTCCAAAGTGCTTATGAAATACCAGAAATTTTGTCAGTCATCTGTAGTCATATTCCAAAGAAAGGCACAATTAATATAAACTGCAACTATACTGGTAAGACTGTCACTAGGAGCAGTCATTCTCCTCACCCACACGATTCCTGAACTCCTCAAAGGTCATCAATAAAGAGGCAAATAATGACATAATTCCCAAAGGGAAGTCACATAGTACATTCTGTCCCTAGGCACAATTATTTCTGCCTAAATCACTCCTGACCTATGTTTATTTACCTTGTTCTTAAAAATCCTAGTTATGGAGATTTCACAGTATCCCAAATCTATTTCAGTGTTAAGGCTCCTTCACCATTATAATAATTTTCTTTCTCCTAAACTAAGTCTCTCATGTTCCTATTTCTGCCCATCCATTTTCTTCTGCCCAAGCCCACTGTGACCATGTATTTCCAAGTGTTTGCTTCAATATGTCCCTTGTTTAAGAGTAACACATTTCCCCTCTAATTTAACTGCTCTTGACCAAAAGAATACACCTGATGGTTGTTCCTTGGATTTTTTTTTAATGATCAGATCTAGATTATAAACTAATTTTAGCTGCTGGATAATAATTACCATACTTAGTTGGATTAATTAGCACAATCTTCATATCATGTGTGTCTTACCAATAACTTTTAGAAAAATCCAGAATCCATAAATATTTGAAGATCCATTTGTGCTTTTGTACTACTAATAATTTTTAAAGAACATCTCCCAGAAACAAAGAAACAAATATTAATGACATCGAACACACATATTTAAATTCTTTATAAGGATTTTTTGATGAAGAATTATGAGTCATTGCTTTACAGCAGGAGAGAGACAAGGATGCCAAACCACCACAAGCACATAATCAGTTTACCACTACATCAGTTCTGCATCAAATAAAGCCACAATAAATTAGGGGGAAGGATGAACTTGACCCAAAACACACATATATTTGGGATGCTAACAGGTCAAAGAGAAATCCCGAGACTGTAACTCCATTCAGTGCTGGACTAGCACTCAGGTGCCTGAATCAGGGCTGTTCTGTGCAACTCAAAGTGTTTTTACTGAAACCAAGCAGCAAAAGGCTTCAGGCACATGCCATGCTGTACAACCTGAAGCTTTTCTTTTTTGCCAGCATTGGCTTAAAGCTTCTTGGCAGCAGCCAAATTCAGTTTGACATTTTCCCTGAAGATTAAACACTTTACCTTGTTCTTGGTCAGAGAAGTGAAGGAAGGAGAACAAGAGAGAGGTGATGGAGACAGAAACCTGGAGAGCCAGACTCACTGCTTGGGATGTGGAGAAGCAGGTGGACACAGTGACACCAGAAACTTTTCCTTTCAGAAAGCGTTACAACTCCAGGGCCTTTCCAACAGTGGGAAAAGGAAAGTGGTTAGCCTGAGTTTCTTAGCTCTGGCCCAAGTTCAGTAGTTGTACCACAGCTGTTATCTCACTCATGACTGGCAAGTGCTGTAAGCTACTACCTACTGTGACTGTACGCAGAGGTACTCTGGCAACCAAAACCCATCGAGTGTTGATGTTCACTCCAATGGAGAAATGACACAAGGCTCAGAGCTGTGTCTCACTTGAACATAAGGATGGGTTCTTGCCCTAGGAAACTTTCAAAGTCTAAAGACAAAAATAAATTAGTTATTTCCCAGGTCTTCCCAAGCCTGAAAAGAAACCCTGAGGTTATCAGATGCATCTCCTCATTAAAATTTATAATATTTATAATATAATATTTATAATACATTAATATTGCATATTACATTGTCATATTACAAGATCAGAAAAACTCTTTTCAGATTTGAGGACCATCTTTGGACCAAAAGAAGTCTGCCTTTTTCTTTTCTTCTCCCTGTATATTTATATACAGCATTTCCACATCCTCTATGCTCTTGTTTCACTGGGTTAAAAGATTTTGCTGTCTCTGCTGAGGTACTTCCCTCAAAAATTTCTACTGTCTTTTTTTTCCTTATTTACAGCTTACTCTGTGATAAGTTTACATACGCTAGCCATATGCTAGCCTTCTCAGCTGCTTGAACCTGAGTTTCACTTCTGTTATACACTAGTAGTACATGATACTCTATGGTTTATAAAGTAAAAAGACACACTGCCCATGAGCACCATTCAATGACATTCAGAGAGATATTACAAACAAATGAGAACCTACCTTCTCCACAAAATGAGAGTCTCATTTTAAATAACCTGGGATGAAGTTTCAGTCATGACGACTCAAGCACAGCCACGCTTTCCAGTTTTGACTTTGCCAGCCAAGTTTCATAGTGACGCTGTACTTGCTGGGTCACTGCTAAGACTAAAGTCACCTTGACCTAGTAGGTGTGCCAGAGATGAAGTGCATGAGGGTACATTCACCATAGTGAGGGATGTTAATAATAGTATACATTCATACCCGGAGCACGAAGCACTGCGGTTCTCCAGGTTGATTTCTAAAGGTGCCACCTAATTGCAAAAATGTCCAGAGCAAAAAGTCCTCCTTTAGAACTCACAAGAACTGACGTCCTTCTTTTTCCTCTTTCGTGAATGGAATGAATGAAGCTATTACACTACAGTACAGGTTTGTAAGAAGCAAAAAGATGTATACATGATTTTTTCAAAAGAAACTAGGATGTCTAAATTTCACATAATTTCAGTTGAATCTATCTTCCTATTATCTTTTGAAAAATCCTACCTGTTATCAGTCCACCCAAAGCTTTACGGCAAGGAAATAACTGTTCTCTAACTTATGTCACTTAATGCAGTGAAGAGATAAAATACTTTCAAAGTTATTCAGCTTTACCATGAATTCTCTAGCTTTAGTAAGGATGTCAAACTCAGACAGTAAATATGTTCCTCTTGATGATATTCTATAAACCACATATTCACAACTCTCCCTAGGTGACATTATCTCCAGTGTTAAAAGGTCTATACGATATCTCAGTAACCTCTGTGCGTGGGCACCCTGGTGGCTACAAAATGACAAGGAAAACAACTAATTTTCTATTTTTATAACTTTTTGTTCAGTCTCACCTACGTTCAAGAGCAAGGGCCCTTAGACTAAAGCCCAAGAAACTTCGTACATGCTTCTGCCAGTCTATACCAACTGCAGGCTGGATACGTGCCTTGGACACCTTTTGTCTGGAGCAGGTTCTTGAACAGAGTTCAAGAGACACAAGATAGGGTTTCTTGGAAACTACAGACTCTGCACTCTTCAAGCTCCTTTTTCTTGTTAAGAATAAACAAAAAGTCTTGCTAAATAGCAGTAGCACAATGTTACTAATGAAAACCTGTTTGCTTCAAATGGAAAAAAACCATTTTCTTGTCTGGATACCAAGTGCTCTCATTTGTGCTATGTTCCGGGCCAAAACAGTAACGGTGCCCAGATTTGAACATTATTATAGAAAGAATTCTGTCTTTTAAAATAACTCCTTTAATAAGACTGATTAAATCCTGAGAAGTAATTATTTTAAATTCTTTGGCTAGAAGGAAAATCTATGTGCAGCTAGGTCATGCTTTTGAGAAGCAGATGCCTGGTGAAGTTGACTAAACCTCATTCATCTCTTCAACAAGAACTGGTACAGGCAACACCTTTGTGCAACAGGTGTAGGAGAGGAAGAAAAACACAGGCTCATCCTTGGCTGGAGCCATCCTGCTTCCTCAGTCAAGGAGAAAACCCATGGGGAAGTCAGGCTCTCTGGGATGTGGATCACTTGGTGGGTGCTCAGCACCACGTACAGAATGCCCTCCTGCAGAGTGCAGAAAATTCAGCTGTGTCACGTTAAAGCCTGGGATAATGCCAGTACTTGTCTGGCACTGCAAATCCTAAAATGAATCACGTGCTTCCAGTCACACAAAATGACTGGTATCTAATCTCCATTGGGACACCACAGTATTCTATATCTTCTCTACAAAAACTAAATCCAGGAGTGACAATTAAAACATACCAAGGAGTTTCCTTTCAGGAAAAGAAATTAAATCTTGTGATTTCAATGACGACAAATTGGACAAGCTTCGGTCCATTTCACTGCTGTTCATGTCGTCCCATTCGCTTTTATTGTTTTCACTTCCTTTCAGAATTTTCTTTTCTTTTTTTTTAGCATTTCATGTCTTCATTTTTTTCTCCTCTTTGTTTACCTTTCTTCCCTGATTTCAGGATTTCAATGTGAATAATTTTGGCAAGTTTCGGTCCTTTTCACTGCACCTCACTTCATCTCAGTCCATTTTGTTGTAGTCACTCCATTTCCAAATTTTCTTTTTTTTTCAACTGCATTTTATTTTATCTCCTTCCCAGAGTGTTTGTTCCACACGGTTCTCTGATTTCAAGATTTCATTTCCTTTCCTGAAAGGAAGAATTTTAGTTTGTCATGTCAGTAACTTTCAGAGTTAACTGCAGGCCCAGTACACAGCTATGAACACCGGAAAGTAAGGAGTTTGCTCCATTCTGATCCGATGTCCCTGAAATGCTCTGTCTGTGTGTGCCATGTCTGGTCCTGTCCTTTCCTGGGCGTGGAGCTGTAAAAGGCAGAACAGACAACAGGGCACCCACACTCACTGGCCATGGGCAACCCCTGCCCAGGGCTCTACAAGTCTCCCAATACCTTAACTTGGCATCAGTGTCATAAGAGAAGGTAGTGAATCTCTGGCTGTGTGGCAAAGGACACATGGCCAGAGCCTTTTGTGAGCCTTTGGCTCTGGAAAAGGAGGGGCAGCTGCCATCTGTCACACCGTGGGCAACTCCTGCCCGCTGCGTGGGCTCAGCCAGCCTGGCCTCCCCTCCCTGCCCTCCCCTCCCCTCTGCTCTCCTCCTCCCTGCCCTTTGCCTCCCACACTGGCCTCCGCACCTCCCTCGTGGCCAACTCTCACACAAGCCTTTTCTACACATGTCCTGGGCCCCTGTGTCACAGCAACCACCAGCATTCTCCCTGCTGTGACACAGTCACCGTATCAATGGAGAGAGCCAGAGCCAGAGCCAGAGGGAATGCCCAGGCCTTGGCTGCCTGGAGAAAAAGGGCTGTTGCTCTTCAGCCTTGGTAAATGCTGTGAGATGGATAAACCCCACAGCTCAGGCCTGTGGGGAAACGGCCAACGTGGAGAGCTGCTGTCACTCCTGTCTCTGTGGACAGCCTCTTGAGCCAGTGCTGTGGTCACCTCACCTTAAGCACTAGCGATGACCCTTTATTTTCTAAATAGAGCATTTATTCTCATGAGTCATAATTATATGAATGGGTGTTCAATCATTTATTACAGAACTCCTATCTTTTAGTAGATCCTGAAAACGGAATGACTGCCATGTTGGCAGTCACTGCACAGGATGAATTGTACTCAGTGGAAGAATGATGACAAGGTGTTATTCAGTACACAGCCCTACAAGTTGTTTCTTGGCAAGGTACTTTTGTCCTGATCCAAAGCTAATGCGTATATTTTCTTCTCTGGTCTTCCTGTGATGATTATCAAAATTATACAGATTTACAGTCTTCATAACCACCTTCCAAGGTAAATCAGCACTAATTTTAGTCACAGGGATAGAGAGGATCTTTAGGAACAGAAAGTTGAAAGCATCTGCAAATTTGGGATGCCCAGCCTCAAAATCTTTAGGCCTGGTTTTGCAGGCCTCCTAGCACAATATTTATCATTTGTGTCATACCGACTTTGTTTTTGTAACATCTGTGTACCACCAAAATCCCTGGGGATTGGTATTTGTCTCCTTTCACCCCAGGAAAATACACTACTGACATCTATAGAGATGCCTGTCTCTACAGACACGTGGACAATTGAGTCAATGGAGAGTGACCAGTACTTCTACGGCAGATGACCCCTTTGATTAAGATGAATAGCAACATTAAATGTTCCTATTTCTCTCCACTGACTGTAACAAGAGTCTAACACAATCAGTCCTAAGGACAAAGGATGCCTCTTCAGCATCAAAGACTAGTGGTTGTGGAGCAAGTCCTCTAACTGCACGAGCTTTTCTGCTTCCCAAAGCCTTGATTCTGTACACTAATATTTTATGCACTCACACACGAGGGGGAAGTTCTGGGTGTCACCAGAGCTATTTATGCAGGCTGCATGGGACATTTATTGAATAATACATATAAACAGTAGCATTAAAAGCCTTTCTAAAAGAATTTATTATTTCTTATTCTACCCTAACATGACTCAGAGTCCCAAACAGTAAAAAAATACTTCAGTACTATGTTTATAGTTCCCATGGGTACTTGTACCATGCAGCAACACCCTTTATTAGGGATAAAATCTGAGCAGGAAGGGAACAAGTCAGGATTTTATTATGAACAGATTTCCTTTCTGCATAATTCTGAATAAAATATGCTTTCAGCAGCAAGGTGAATGCAAAGGTCAACAAAAATAAGCAATAGATTGCCTCTCAGACTTGCCAAATCTACTGTTCTCCCCTTATCTTGCCCTCGCCTTATGAGCAAGAGAACCTATTCCAGGTTTTTGAAGCCAAATTCCACACAAAGAGATTTCACAAAAATGTGTGTTAGTGTATTTTGCTAGTAGCTTTGGTTCCAGAAAATTTAACTTTTATTTTCATGTGACCTCTTTCAAACACCACCATTTAGATTATCCAAATCCAAGTTTCTTAGACTGTTCTACACGTCAGCAAAAGGTGTATTCCTCAGGCACCAAGTAATTCAGTATCCCTTCTCCCTTTTGCACGGCACAAAGCCTGTTACTGTGCGTGGTGCAGGTCTTATCTGTTCCCACCTTTGCAAATCTTGGCAGAGAGGTCCTTGCAGCTTCTGCTTCTCTGCTGCTGGCATCCATCCCCTTGCACAAGAACGTCAGCCTAGCAGTCATTGTCTGTAAGATCTGTCAAAAGGAAGTCTGATCCCAAACAGCTTTGAAGCTAAATACAAAGGACATTAATAGATGGTGTGTGGGAAATGTTACCACTCCCACTTTACAGAAGTGTACTTTTCTACTGTACCCTATTTGGCTGCAGTTTGACACGGGTCACAAAAATTACTTGTCCTCTCACTCCCCACAGTTTTCCCTTCCCTTCAGGAAAAACACCATGTGGTAGGAAATAAAAAAAATATGTGAAACTCATTAGGTGTCATAGCCTTCTGACCTGGAGTAAGCCATTTCCTAGCACTTCCAGTTTGGATCTTACTGTTTAATTAATATACAACCTCATTAGCACAAAACAGCCCTCTTCACCATAATTACAAACCTGTTGTGACCAGTTACTTGCAACTTACTTCATGCAAGCTTATGAGAGGATGTTGGCAGATATATTTTGGTAGTAGTCCTCAATGTGGAGGCTGAAGACACCAAAATTATGAGAAGGAACAGAAGAAAAGGGAATATGGAGATAAGCATCAAGTGAGAACAAAAGGTATTAAGACAGAAATATATAAAACATGGAAGAATCACAGAACCATAAAACCATAAAATATGCTGAATTGGAAGGGACCCATCAGGATCATTGAGTCCAGCTCCTGACCCTGCACAGAACACCCCAAGAATCACACCATGTGCCTGAGAGCATTGTCCAAATACTCAGACAGGCTGGTGCAATGACCACATCCCGGGGGAGCCTGTTCCAGTGCTCAGCTGCCCTCTGGGTGAAGAACCTTTTCCCTATATCCAACTTAAAACCTCCTCTGACTCGGCTTCATGCTATTTCCTCAAGTCCTGTCACAGGTCACCACAGAGAAGAGAGCAGTGCCTGCCCCTCTTCTTCCCCTCACGAGGAAGTTGCAGGCTGCAGTGAGGTCTCCCCTCAGTCTCCTCCAGACTGAACAGACCAAGTGACTTCAGC
>VZRQ01004173.1:421254-445137 GCA_013397975.1 Machaerirhynchus nigripectus | reverse complement strand
CTTGGCCCTCCTGGCTGCCAGGGCACTGCTGATTCATGTTCAACTTGCCAGGACCCCCAGGTCCCTTTCCACGGTGCTTTTTTTCCAGCTTCTCACTCCCCAGTCTATACCCACAACCAGGGTTGCCCTGTTCCAGGTGCAGAATCCAGCCCTTTCCCTTGCTGCACTTCATACAGTTGGTGATTGAATATCTTTCTAATTTGTCAAGGTCTCTCTGCAGGGCTTCTCTTCCTTTGAGGCTGTCAACAGCTCCTCCCAATTTAGTGTCATTGGCAAACTTAGTATTCCTTCAAGTCCTGCATCCAAGTTGTTTATGAAGATGTTGAAGAGAACTGGGCTGAGGATGGAGCCCTGTGGAATCCCACTAGTGACTGGATGCCAGCCTGATGTCACCCCATTTACTGTAACTCTTTGTGCCTGCCCCTTGAGCCAGCTGCTCACCCATCACAGGAAATTAGGGTCTTTCCTTTTTCATACCCTTGCCTCTCACAGGCATTTCTTTCTTTGTAGACCAAGGCAGTCCATGAAAAGCTTCTAGCAATAGAAGTAATTAATAATTTCTACTTCCCTAGTATATAATTCCCTCTTATTCACTATTTCTCCCTATTCCCTAGTGAGCTGCCATATCACTGCAGGACAAAAATATATAGGCAATCAGAAAGACTGTGTTCTCCCTCTATTTAAATTCTTTAGGCATACTTATATTCCCTTTCATTCGGTTTCTTGTTCTTTCCTGATGGAAGATTCAGACTTACTAAGAGGAAAAACAGGAAAAACTAAATGCTATTTTATTGCCTTAATAAGTGTCATCCAAAAATAATTTAATCTTTATTAATTAGTCAGTGCCCCTCCCTGGAATACTTCTGAAAGTTTTTCTCCTGACTTTAATACATGTAGGGCCCTAAAAAGCAGGCTTAGAGAGATGGGGTTATTCATTCTGGAGAAGTCTCCAGGGTCACCTTATTGTGGCCCTACAAAATCTAAAGGGGACCTCTAAGAAAGATGGAGACAGACTTTTTAACAGGGCCTGTAGTGACAGGACAAAGGGCTGGTTTTAAAGAAGTTGGTTTATATTGGGGATAAGGAGGGAATTTCCCATGATGATGGTGGTGAGACACTGGAACAGGCTGCTAAGAGAAGTTGTGGATGCCCCATCACCTCAAACATTAGAAGTCAGTTTGGATGGGGCTTTGAGCAACCTGACCTAGTTGAAGGCATCTCTTCTTCTGGCAAGGGGCTTGGACTAAGTTATCTGTGGTAGTCCCCTCCAACCCAAACTATTCTATAGGTGTCAAGATACGAAATCTAGGACTCCATCACATATTTTATGGATGCACCTGTGGAATGCAAAGAACAGTATGTCAGTTTTAACTTGGCCTGTCTTTGAGCACATGCGATGTAACACATCCCCATCAGGAGACCCATTTATAAATTTTAGTACAAAAATTATACACAATGCTGTTTAGCTTCCCCTCAGAAGATGTAAATGTCACTACTGCCATGGCCAGCACAGATGCAGTCATGAAAGTGCTAAACAACATTTTGGAGAAAGCCTGTGCTTTTTCAGATGCTCAGACTAGTTCTTCTGCTCATCTCATTGTGAAGGTTTGACCTGGCGGAAGTGGGAGGTCATGAGGACACATTCTGGACCAAATTTCACACCAAGTGGAAAAAAAAAAAAAAAAGTCCCAGAATATTTAAGAGAAAGATTAGAGCTGTACCTTCCACAAAGATCTGGAAAACTGTCCATATTGTAGTAATAAGTTTTCAGTAAAAAAATTAAATTCTGGCTCTTCTAGTTATATTTGGCCATTGTTACCACTATGGATATTCCAAGTCTTGCCCAGAATTTACCTGCCTATCTCAGACAACATGAAGTAGCTTCACTAAGGTGTCTGGCTGGGTACCCCATTCAGGAATATCTCTAATCTACATAGGTAAACCACTGTTCCAAATCCCTCACATGGAGGAATAAACTGAAGTTGTGTTTTACGTATGTTGGATGAGTACAATAATTGAAGAATCATTGAATGAAGTATGTTGAGTAGTTTTTTAACCGTGTTTTGGGAAAGAAATTGAGTAAGGCACTTCATTTGATGAAATGTTTTAAGATTACAAGTCTCCTTCTTCCAAATGAAGTAAGTTTCCTAAATCCTTGGGAAGGAAGAGTATAGTTTGAAGCAAACACATTTCTTCAGGGAGGAAAATCACATTCCTGTTTTCCATAGGCAAGTTCCTGGTCAGATTTGGGCTTTTTCCAATCCCCTTCTTTTCCACCAGTCACTACATCTGAGTATTGTTCTTCAGAGGTCATCTACGAACATAGCAACTAAAATTCATAACTAATGGAGTCATAGATTGAATAGAGACATGGCTTCATAACCCTCTACAATTTTCCAGTCACTTCTTTCCTCTGCCCACAGACGGCAACAGTCTGTTTTTACTCTGGTATAAAAATTATATCCATCTCAATTGTTCACAGTTGCGATTTAGTTTGATACTTACGGTGTTTTCTCCTCGTGAAAACCTTGTCCCTCTGAAAGCTTCTCTTCCTTTAGGTACATATATATGTAAATATACACAAAGGCTAGACAAATACAAATATTCCTCATTCCCACAAACTTTTTACTAAGGGCTTTTCCCTCTTTTTGCTAGACAAATCAAACAAAGGCTTTATTACTCTACTCAGTGATCGTTCCAGATCACAGTTGTCAGCATGATTCATTTTCAAACTGACCCTGCACCAGGCTGTAATTTTGTTTCGTCGGAGTGCTGGTTTCTGTACAAAATGGACACTGTTTGGTGTAGACAGGAATGCTCTTTCTCTGAATGCTCTGTGGATTCAGCATGAGGGTGATCCACTAATTCATACATTGATAGAGTTTTGTTTTCTGTTTTATCCCAACTAATTTCCTCATAAGGAATAATTTCCAGGACTTGATCTGTTGATTTTGGTTTGGTGGTTTTTTTGTTTTTTTTTTTTTTTTTGTTTTTCAGTTGTTCTGTCAGGTACTAAATGCATTTGTCCACTGATTTATCTCTCATAATCTCATGTCTTACTTTTATAGCATTAATGATCACCTCAGACTCTGTCATTTTATTTCTCCTCTCATGCATCACATTTATCTACACCGAATTTCAGCTTTCATTTTATTGCCCAGTCACTCAATCTCATCAGCTCCCTATGTAGTTCTTCACACTGATCTCCTGTATTTTTTATCTTGGATAGATTAATATCATCAGCAGACTTTATGATCTCGGAGCTCACACTCTTCTCCAGCTCATTCATGAATATGTTGTCTGGAGAACAAATGTATGCTGTTCAGAGAAGAGCTCTTAGTGGAAGGTACTGTGAACCTTCAACACTTTGGTACAAAAGCATCCCCCTGAAAATTTTGTATAAGCAACTGTTAAATGCCAATGGGTGGAGAATTGTACAAGTTGTCATATGGAGACAGGTGTACTAGGATGCAGCGATGCAGGCAAGACAAATATTTTCCACTCAGGCACATCAGAGGAGGTAAGGAAATAGTAATTCCCAGATAGCATGGGAAGGATTGCTCAATATGATGACTACATACAGCTTTTTTAGGTGTTGTAGTTATAATTTTTTAGAGTAAGGAAGATGCTCTGGCCACTATTCAAAAGACCAGAGCCATATGCATTGCCATACCATTTCAGGTATTTGTTTGAAAGAAGACTTCTCCATTCTTTGAACTGTTTTCATTGAGAATTAGCTTGGGTTTGGTGTTTTTATTCTGCTATCCCGTTGCTTTAAATGAAATAATACAAATCCAGAAGCAAAGAGCATATGTCATATTGAAATGGAGTTATTATTGGATAAATTATTGGATATATTATTACAAAAAGGCATCTTCTTTATCATCAGGGAGATGAAATGTCTTTGAAAAACCATCCATCTTGAACTGAATGTACAATCCCAAAACAAAGCTGCAGCAGTTAACTGGGCAAATAAAACTTTCTCTAACCAAGACAGTAACAAAGAAGAAGGTGATTTTCCTTCTGTGTCTGGAGATGAATTAATTTAATTTAAAAACATATGATTGAAAGTGAAAGGTGTCAGAGATCACAATAATGCAATCTATCAAATTCATGTAATCCTGAATTATAGTAAAAGAAGAAACTCAGTATTTATGGGAAAAAAAAAAATCTGAAAATTACAATAAGCAGAATCTGGGGGAAAAAAAAGAGAGAAAAACTCAGTGACTGGAAGATCAAACAAGGCAAAATCAAATAAAAACTAACATTAATGTTTGAAGCGAAGTAATTGACCATTGGGTCAAATGGACTGTATTACTTCATATATTTCAGTGGTGAGTTGGTGTTCTTATACAATGATTATCTCACTGAAAAAATTTACATTCCTGTTATGCAAGCTGGTTTGATATTGCCTTTTTCATGATTAGGGCTTTAAAATAGACAAAGATATAGACTCAGCTTCAGACATGGGAGTAACTGTGTCTGAACTAATATTTATGGAGAGGAGTTCAGAATATATATATATAAAATTATACTGGATATACATGGATTATAAAGTGTCAGGGTGTTCACAGACCCTTATTTGTACATCTCTGTGGCCAAACTGCAAAGTCATCTTATCACAAGTGCATGAAGCTCTCTATCCATTTCAAACACCTATTTGATAAATAGTTCCACATTTGAATGATCCTTCAAGCCAGAATTTTAATATCTAAGAATAACTTTATGCACAATGTTAACTCTCTGGTACACTCCAAGTCAGAAATACCTTGGATATAACAAAACAATCATTAGTGGGGTTTTATTCTGCTTTCAACTCTGGATCCAGTATTTTCATCTTATGAGCAGAAGGCAAGATACACTTGTTGGTCTTAATATGATGACTTATCTAAACAATAACTGACAGCTTCATTTCTCATTATTCCTTAATTTTTCACTATTTCATGGACCTAAATAGTCCTCTTCCTGATGGGTCAGTTTGTACCCAACAGTCCCAGAACCAACACTGCGATATCTTTCCCAGATGATCTCATTTAAAAGACTTGTTCCACTAAACTACTTAATCATTGTGGCTTTAAATGCTTTGGTACAGTTTCATAATTTCATAATTAGTCCATTAACTCTTGTGTTATATGAT
Organism: Machaerirhynchus nigripectus; assembly: GCA_013397975.1. Lineage (NCBI taxonomy): Eukaryota > Metazoa > Chordata > Aves > Passeriformes > Dicruridae > Machaerirhynchus > Machaerirhynchus nigripectus. The sequence continues at coordinate 440,000 of VZRQ01004173.1, read as the reverse complement.
GTATTTCTCCTGCAAAAACTTTAATCCTGAGGGATTTTGGTATTTGTATTAATATAATGGAAGTACGCACAATTTTGTCCTTATCTTTAGAATTCCACTGAAAAGTGCCATTTGGGAATGAATTGATTAGTTTTAATCACAGACTTGGATTACCAAATGATGTGTCTCCAGCATAAACAATTATTTTGCTACTTGGCTATTTTGTGCTGGTCATGGATAATGAATAATTCATCACTAAATAATATTTGTGGCACCAAAGGTAATGTATTTTTCACACAAAGACAACTGACTGCATTTTTCATTGCTCTTACTAGTACCTGCAGCAACCTTTCAGTTCTAACTTTTGCTTGTGAGTTTTAACGCATGTAATATCTACTGTGCTAGGTCATCATGATGGCTCTCTTTTTGATCACACAAAGTAATCCTGCACATGATTAAAGCTGCATGCTTAATGCTTCAGGGCATCCAAGAGCTTTTTCCGTCACACTTATCACAGCATTACTTTTCAGTGACTCCATTTTACTTGCAGGCCTGGGCATTGCCAAACCACAGCCTTTTTTCCTATGTGTATTACTGGCTTTCTAGACCTAGAACCAGTCGAGGTAAATTAGCACAGATCTGCTTATTTCAGTGGAAAACTTCTTTCTATTACCTAGTTCAATCTTTCCTACTGTTAAAGATTAGTAAATTCATCTAGCGAAGAAGATCCCACATAGGAATCAGTTCTCCAGCACAGTTATGAAACACTAGGGAAATAAAGCTCCAACCATGTAAAAGAACACTGGTAGACTCCAGCTGTTCAGAAAACCATTTGTTACAATTTGATTATGTGTTATTCCCAGGTGACATTTATGAGCCTCGAGTTACTTTTTAATGTCTGTAATAATCCAACAGAAGGTGCACTTGAACAAATTCCACACTGCATTTTAGATGATGTTGTTTTCCTGGGAAAATTGTACCATTCCTCATAGTTATTTTTCTGATGTCTGAATTTTCCATTTTCTAGTTCTAAACTGACACCTGTGAGCTTCATGCCTTTTTTCCCACCCACACATTTTCTCTGCTTCTTTTCTGCAATGGATCACAAAACCAATAGTACAAAGATCATGGCACTGTTACTTATGCTTTGGGAAAGGCTGCCAACTGTCAGAGGCAGTGATCAAATTCAAATATTCTTTCAAGTAGTCTTTTTTCCCCCCCACCTTAGAGAATCCAGGCTACCTAGGATATGGTTCAGTAATGGGTGGTGTTGCGGTCACAAAAAGGCCTTTTTCCTTCTTCTTTGGATGTGAATTCCTCTCCTGAAATGTGTGTCCACTTTCTAGTGAATCCTAAATAGACATTCTTAAGGACAGCTAAAACCATGCATTGTTCTTCTAAGTAAATGTAATTTTGGCTTGAAATATAAGAAAGTGAATGCCTGCTATGAAACATATAAATCACACTAATAAAAAGAAGCAGTTCACAGGATACAAGGGAATTCGTCTATTTATCTATTGGTTTTTCAGGACTGTGTATCCAAAGTACCCTAAAAAAGTTTCTTTTTAATACTGAGATCCTCTAACAGTATTCCCAATATGTTATGCCACTAATAATAATAAAAATGAAATCCAAAATATATATTACAATGTGGTTTCATGAGAATATATTGGTGTCTTAATAAAAAAAAAATTAAGCTCAGTGTGCAACAATAATCAGAATGAAACTCCTATGTGATTTGCCAGGAAGTAATTTATGTGGATATTGTAACAACTTAGAAAAGTTAGAGGGTTTTTGTTTTTATTATGGGAGTAAATCTAACTAAAGAAAGTAACTTAATGATTTAAAACCACTTAAAAATGACTGATTGGATGTTTTGCCCCAGAATCTGTCCTGTGGGACTGGTGTTTTAGTGAAGCATTAGGCATGGGGCTTGTTTTCTAGAGGTATTTGGTGCCATTTGAAATGCCTTCTGTATCCTGTTGGGCCTTCAGATACTCTTCAGAAGGGCACAGACTTCTACAAATCCTGAGTGGTACTAGTAAGCTGCAAGGAATTCTCTAGAACATTTCTAATGTTACATACATTTTAGATAACTGAATCATTCTATGTGTGCAACAAATAATGAAATGTAATTGGTGTGACATCCAGAACAGCTTCTGCATCATTGCCATTTCTGTGCTGCCAAGCTGTTAAAAGCATGAGTTCAGCCGAGTGCTAAGGAGGGACTCAGACCACTTCAACAAACTTCTCCAGCCTCTGCACCCCTGCCTACTCCCGGGAATATAGAAGAGATGCTACAACGATTACGTCGTCACTGGGGCAGGTTGCAGCTTTGAGAGCTGAAAATTGCACAAAATACTCCATAACGTAGAGTCGCAGAGTGGTTTGGATTGGAAAGAACCTCAATGAACTCCTAGTTCAACATACTTGCCATAGGCAGGGACGTCTTTCACTGGATCATGCTGCTTAAAGCCTCATACAATCTGACTTTCAACATTTCCAGTGGTGAGGCATCCATGATGTCTCTCAGCAAACCGTTCCAATGTCTCACCACCCTCATGGTAAAAAACCAAAAAGTGTTCCTTACATCCATTCTGAACCACCCTTCTTTTGTTTTAAAACCATTGCCCCTTGTCCTGTCACTAGAGGCCTCGTTAAAAAGTCTCCATTTTTCTTATAAGACCCCTATAGATATTGAAGGGCCACAATACAATTCCCCCTGAAGCCTTGTCCAGGCTGAATAATCCCTGGACACATTACTCCAGGTGGTGTCTCATGAGAAGAGAGATGATTGTTCTTCCCTTTCTGCAGTAGCAGCAATGAAGGGGTTGTTCTGTAAAACACTTTCCACTACTTAAAAAACTTCTCTTTTGCCCTTTACTGGATAACTTCTCCTTTCCTAAGAAATCTTGGCTTTTTGTTTGTAAAGGATGATAATTCCAAATTGTTCAAGTAATTAAACCGCCAACCTCTTTGTTTTCTAAGTCTTGTCTTATCTTTTTATTTTAGAGGGAATAATGTACCCTTTTGAATATAACTAAGTCAGTGGATAAAATATTCTCAAGTCTTCTTGTATGAACACAGAGATCATTTGTTCTGCTGTTGTGCTGATTCTGTAGATCCTCTTCAGACAAGCCAACGGCACCCCTACTGGGCTGGGCTGCTTAAGAGTACGGACTGTGGGAATGCCTGCTCTCTGGAAAGGGCTTCTTACTGAGCCAGGAGCCAAACATTTTAGCTCCCATTAAAGACTGACATGTGTCTGGTCTTCTGCAGGACAAGAACACAAAGCATCTGCTGAACCTTACTGTTAGAGGGATGGGATTACTATCTGCATTTCTGCACTGGAATGTTTAAATTTCATGCAGCCCTGGGGAGGTGTCCAAGACTTCCATAATTTGATCATTAATATTTTCACATGTCAGTTCCACCTGAAAAATACTCAGGTTCTTCTCCTAGAACCCCCATGTTCCAAAGTTGTTCGTGATACTGACCTGATGAAATTCATAAAAAAAGATAACAGGGATGGATTTTTTACTCTCAGAGCAGTAAGGCAGCCCAAAAACTTGGATCTTGACAGTGGTATCAATCAACCACAAAAAAAATGGAAGTTGTCACTTTTTATCACATAGCAAATTTTGTAAAAAATCTATAGGAAGACTAAAATGAAAAATAGCAGAGAGATACACTTGGCACATCTAAAAGAGCAACTGATAGATTTTCAGGGGAATTTGGAATTGGCTTAGCTCTTTGAAAATAATCCATCTTTAGTCACTACACCTTTTTTTTTTTTTTTAATAGCACTTGAAATATGTTTTCAATGCCTTCAGATTCCTTAAGATAATTCTGTTTCACATAACATGCATCTGAAAAATAAAAAATATTTGTTCCTACATCTTTTTAATATTTTTCATAGTAGCAACTGTGTAAGGTTTTTTTCATTTATTTTCCCCCCCTATTGTTTTCTGAGTGGTTTTGTGGTTTTGTTTTTTTGGTGGGGTGTGGGGGTTTGTTGTTCTACACCCTTGGTGTTACAATATGCTGACAAGCAGGGGTACAGAGCAAAGCTCTATCAAAGGGTTTTAGTAAGATTTCCCTCTCTACTACTTCTGTGGCTCATCAGCATTCCCATTCCACAAAATAATTAAGTGGGTGCTAACACTTAGGCTTGTAAAGTGGTTCAATTTGAAGATGGATGCTGCAAGGTTTAAAGTAAGGCTCAAGACATTTTTCAGACTCAGGGCCTCATTATTTTCCTTATATCTGAGGCATGACCTATCAAAGGGCCACAAAAAATCATCCAGCAGTAATGTAATCATAGCTGCCTGAGAACACAGGCATGGAAAAGTCTGTAAATAATGGCAAAGCTTTTCTTTAGTTGAAGTAGTACAGTTGGCAAAGCAAGAAAGATGAAGAAGTGCCTTTACATGGAGTCTTTTACAATTTTAGGGCTTGCACGATTTCTGCCTCCTTTGAGTGGATATGTAGTGAGAGCGCTAAGGTGACTTAGGTATCACTTTCTGGAATGCAAGCTACTACATCTGAGCAATATGTATCAACTTCTACAAACTACATATGGCTTTTCTTTGCCTATACAGAAAGTTCAAATAAAAATGCTTTGTATGTGAAATTGTCTCATCCACCTTGCATAATTTATACAGCTCTGAATGCCACCTAGCATTCAATGATGAGGTACTTTGAAATTTAGGTAAATTTTAGTATCTCTTATAGAGTGAAAAAACATTATTTTTTATCTTTCCTATTTTATTTTGTTTCAAATAAAATAAATTTTGCCATGTCTAACATTTGTCAGCATGTTCCTGCTGTCATCCATAAAGCAAAGAAAACTGCATAAAACAGCTTCATATTCTCTGGATATAAGGATTAAAAAATCATTGCACAAAAGACTGAAAAATACCCCTGGTAACTAAAAAGTCACAATAAACTCCAGCAGCAAAATGAACTTTGGAAAAATCCCATTTACTTATGCCTTAGGAACTCATATTGAAACTCATATTTATATTTCATTTGCCTTGTCTTCTAGGAAACCATCTATGTATTGAATCTCAAGTACAAGAGAATACTACAGAGAAATATACTAGAGAATAGAGACTACAAGAAATATCATTAAAGTGCACATTTTTTTGGGCTTTATATGATATATAGGCGACTTCATAAAGAAATGTTGAATGCAGAGGACTAGAATTCAAGTTTGATGGGTACTTGACACAACTCTTCCATTGATGTGCCTCATCATCAGTTTAGCACCTCTCAACTTGCATGTACTGGTCTTTAAAATAGCTGTCCAAAGCCTGTCAAACTCGTGGGGTGCTGAGAATTTAATAAATAATATTTGCAAAGTAGATTCCTGTCTTAGCATAGGAAGTGTTTGATAGATTAATGTTGTGACTTGATTAGGAAAGACACTGGAGCACACAAGGGTAGGAATTAGGTGCCCAAATACTTTCTAAAACCTGTCCCCTGTACTATATGCACTACATGTGTATTTAAATGTAGATGTTTATATAGTCACTGAGACTGGGATAGTGATTGTTATACCAAGTGTGACAATGTAGTTTCCCAGAAAAATCAGCCATGATAAACTGCACTGAAGGAGAGAGTAAGGAGCCTCTACTTCATGAACAGCAATTAATTTTTATTTTCTTATATTTTTCTACTTTTAATTATACAACCAATCTGATGCTAAATCCGAGCTACTTCTAAATTGGACTCTTTTCTGAAAGACCAGTTCCAACCAATAGCTTTTTATCCCATTTCACAGCAGGAACTGATTTTAGATAAGTCAGTCTAACAGATCTTTTGCAGTCCTTTTCCACAATATTTTGGACACTTACCCTATCTTCACAGAATTTTCACTTCACTTTTGCATAGTAACAGATTGATTGATAATGAACTGAATCAACTATTTTTGACTCAAAAGAGAGCCAAATTCCTCACCTTTTAAAATCTTGAATAGAAAGTAAAGTGCAGAGCAAATTTCTTGATGGAAAACACTGTAAAAGCTATGTTGTGAGAAATAAATAACACTAATGCTCAGGGGGTCTTATAGAGCTTGTAATAAAAGTCTCTTTCTACGCCGGCTCGGCATGACATTATACCTTAAACTTCATGGTGGATCACACTGCTTCTCTGTGACTTACCAATCAAGAATCACAAAATCACGGATTCACTTAGGCTGGAAAAGACCTCTAAGATCATCCAGTCCAACTGTCAACCAAGCATTGCCAAGTTCTCCACTAAATCATGTCCCCAGTGCCACATCCGAACTGGCCTTGAACACTTCCAGACATGGGGCACCCACAGCTTCTATGGCCAACTTGTTCCAGTGCCTCACCACCTTCACAGTAATGAATTTCTTCTAATATCACATCTTATCTTGATCTCTTTCAGTTTAAAGCTATTCCCATGTGTTCTCTCACTACCTTTTAAAAATCCATCTACGTCTTCTATCTAGGTCGTCTTTAGGTACTAGAAGGCTGCTATATGCTTACTCATGAATCACCCAGTATTTTCTGTTTCCTCCTGAGTTCTTAGTTTCAGTACATTTTCTAGCAATGATTTATACTGGTAGTTCACTTGCTTATCTGCTTTTATTTTTTTATATCAGCCTTACTCACATTCACATGTCTGCAACTACATTTACTTCAACATCTCTTCAAGTCCTGTGAATTTGGAGTCAAACTCTGAAAATTCTCCCCAGAGTATGAGATTAGGTTGGGGAAAGAACAAATTATGCACAAAAGCAGTATATTCTTCTCCTGTACATAATAATGCTAGCATGACAGAAAAATTAGCTTATTAATGTCATGTGAAGTCTTAAGAGTTTTAAGAGATAGTCCAACCTGGTATCACATTCTATTCCTCTTTTATGCTGTAGAAATGGTGTTCTCTGATGTAATGCTGCCAATCTGCCCTTTCCATTTTCTGTTACAGCCAGACTAATTTTTATGTATCTCATGCCCTTTGGGTCTAAAATCTGCTTAGTAGTACTTAGAAGCCAAGTTTCTAGGTGCCTTTGAAATGCTAGAGAAGAGAAAGCCAGAAAGATTGTCCAGGGTTCCATTTACCTTGTATCTATTTTAAAAGCACATTAAATCAAGAGCTTAAAGCACCCTTGCTAATTACTACTCACTATAGTTAATCATAGGACAAGATGGAAAAATACCTACTGAATCATTTGGACAGACCGCTCAAGGATTTGATCTTCTGTGGTACTATGTCTTGAATTTCAAGTTTCTCAGAAAATTCAAATCAATGTTCTAAATCAGCCAAACACTGCAGCCTTTGGGTTCAGGGCTAATACCTGTGTACACAAGATAATAATCTCCTGCCTTTGAAGAATTTTTTGAACACTAACTGACAAGTATAAGTTGCTTCAGTTACAGGACAGAAAGCCAAATATCTACAATATTATTATGGGATATGTAAATAGAAAATTTCATTCCCTACTTTACCCCCTGTGTGATACAAGGCAAGTTATGTAGCCTCAGTGATGGAGTCTTTACTGGTCAGAACAATGTCACATGCTCATATACTCTGAGGACCTGGTTCCAGGTATCTACCTTGTCCTGGTAAGCAGTCAGAATGAGGACTGACTAAAAATCCCACTCTCCCTTGTAAACGGTAAATCAGTAACTTCTAAGAATTTTGTTCTCTCTTGCATGCATGATATTAGTCCTGTGATGCCACTGCAAAGGCAGGCAAGAAATACAAAAATGGTCAGGCATATTCTGCTGGGATGGATCTGCTGTCACTGCAGATAACAGTGCCTTTGGATGCACTTTACAATGCAGGCGGTACTAGAAATTTGCTTTCTGTGTACAGCAGCTGGCTTACCCTAAACCTGGCCTTTGCATAGCTCCTCATGAATAACGAGGTCAATTAGGGAGTCTACTTTCAAAGAACAGTGTACCCAAAATCTGTTTTCCAGTTCTCCTTCTGTAAAACAATGGCAAGTTATAATTAATAATGCATAACAGAGGTATTATGGAGATGAACGTATTTTGAAAATGGCTCAGATACTATTTTAGATGGGGACTAATTTTAATTGCATCAGTTTCATATAGTATATTACATAAATTGTACTAAAGACATGATAATTCATTATTATTTTTAGTACTACTAAAAAAAGCCATGCACAGTTACAAGGTGTTACCTGCAAATACTAAGTTTTGCATAATGATACAAGAGGAAATCTAATACTCCAAAAATGCATCCAAATGGTTTAATCTCTAAAGCATTCAGCTAACAATCCTTATATTTGGAAGAATCAGATCTCAAACTTCTATATGTGTGTTCTCCAGTGCTTACAACCCTAAGACCATAGACATGAAAATCATAATCTTGCTTACAAAAAGAATGTAATAAACTGTCTTGTTCACTCACTTGAATATCTACGGTCTGGCTGGGTTCATCCATGAAAGCTTTTCCATATGCAAAAAAAATTGTGTCTTTGAGTAGTAAAAGATGAATCATTGATGATGTCATGAACTGAACACAGGAGAGAATGGCTACATCTTCATTAAGTTGGTGATAGGCATCTGGCTGATAATAAATCCAAAAAAAGAAAGTTTGTGAATCCCTCTGCTCTAGCAAATACTTCATTTATCAGTGTCAACCTGTCATACAGGCCTTTTAGTAATCATATTAATTCAACTGACTGAATTAGCCACACATTTTTGGCTAAGGAAATGATAATGCACTGTGCTGAATAAGGTTGCTCTATTGTCCAAGGTTTAATGGTCTGAAATAAGAAATGGTTTGGTTGGAATTTGGATTTTAAAAACTAAAAGAAATATGTATTGAGGATATCAGTTATATGTGATTTTCTCTTGGCCCACAATTAAATTGAATTTTTAATTTTTTTCCTCTGTAGATCACTGCTGAAAATTCATAGCAAGATGCTAAAGAAATAGTTTTCTTCTATGTTATCTAGAGCAGAGCTCATTTTGCAAGAGATGACACACAAAGAAAGAGCTGGACCATGTAAAAACAACCAAATACAAACAACACAAGAATTTTCTACTGTCTAGGGATAGCTTTTTTCCTTTAATCAAAAACAAGTCATATATATTAAGAGCCTTAAAATGAAGATGAAAACACAATGATCCCCAGTATAAAACCAAGATGATTTTTGATTACATTAAAGCTCATCATAAAGTTATCTTTTTTAAAACATCTTTTACAGAAATCATAGAATTGTTTAGGTTGGAAATGATCTCTAAGATCATCAAGTTTAACTCAGCATTGCACAATGCTCCACTAAACCACGTCCCTGTGTGCCAAATCTACACATTTTTTCAATACCTTCAGGGATGGTGACTCAACCACTGCTGTGGGCAGCCTGTTCCAATGCTTGATAACCCTTTCAATGAGGAAATTTATACTATTACCTAATTTACACCTCCCCTGGTGCAACTTGAGGGCACAACTGGTGAGGAACTTTTTTCCTAACATCTAACCTAAACCTTCCCTGGCACAGTTTGAGGCCCTTTCCTCTTATCCTGTCACCTGTTACCTAGGAGAAGAGACTGATCCACACCCCACTGAAAACTCCATCCAGCTGCATAGACTTACATGTGCCTAAGGGGTGTAGCAGTTGCTGACCATTTCCCCTTGTGTTAGAGTGACTTCACGCTGCTCCTCATCCGTCTTTCAGCTCAGAGTACTGGGTACCAGGGAAGCAACCAGTCTTAGTACTACAGACAGAGGCAAAGGCGGCAGTAAGTACCTCAGCCTTTTTCTCAGCCTTTGTCGCTATGGGTTCCCCTGCATCCAATAAAGGACGGAGGTTCTCCTTAGCCCTTCTTTTTTTGTCAATGTATTTGAAAGAGCATTTTTTGTTGTCTTCTATGGCAGTAGAGAGATTAAGTTCTAGATGGGCTTTTGCTCTTCTAATTTTCTCTTTTATAAACTCACGACATCCTCACAGCCCTTGTGAATTGCCTGGCCCTATTTCCAAAGTGTTTCATAAACTCTTCTTTTTCTTCCTGAGTTCCAGATAAAGCTCTCTGTTTAGCCAGCCCCTCTGGCTCATCTTTTGGCACATGGGAACAGCCTTCCCCTGTGGCTTTTAGATCTTCTTGAAGTGTGTCCAGCCTCCCTGCACTACTTTGCCCTTCAGGTCAGCCTCCCAAGGGACTCTATCAACCGAACTCCTAAAAGGCCTGTGCCCTATCATGCCAGGGCACATGGGGGGGTAGAACAGTTGCAGAGAAGCTGCCTCATGAGAAATCTATATGGGAACATGATGAGAGTACGGTGTTCTGATTAGGTATCACATCCTTTTCTTTAATGAATCAAATATAGTGTGGAAAATACAAAGTAAAATGCTGAGAAAAAAAAATAAGGCAATGAAAATAAGTTCACCAAAGCACTAAATCAGGACAAAATGAATGAAGCCTTTAAATGTCATTTTAGTAACTATATGCAACAACGACCTTAACCAAAAAAAGTAGAGAAAATATTAGAAAGGCCAAGCATGGGGATCTCAATATTTGGAAAGTTTGCCCTTTGTACCTTTTACGCTGAGAATTTGAGGGAAGAAGGGACAACGCTCAAAGGCTAAAAATAAGGTCTCTCAGCACAATAAGAGCAAAAGGATAAAGAGAATGACAGCATTTGGATAAAAGCCAGTCATATAAAGATATCAGCACAGAATAATAGAAAAGACTGGCACACATCCCAAATCAATTATGGAAGATTAGTGCAGCATAGGCCAATATACTTGCCTTCAGAAAGCCTAAGATGTGCACAAAAAAGTTCAAGAATAGCTACAAGAAAAGGGAAGAAAATGTGAATTTTGGGAGATAGGAGGAAAATGAAGGCGATATTAATTATATATCAAAGGAAGGCACGAACCTATTATGATTTTACTACACCTATTTGTCACCTCTGAATGACCTACACAGGGTCTGAATTTACTGATTACAGACTCTACCTAAGACAGTAATTCAGTGGGTGTGGAACTTATTGAGACACCTCATCCTGTTACCAGGTAGATTGTCACTTGATATTCAGTACTTCCGAAAAGAAACAAATTGGTGTAAGCTCCCAAAATCTTAATTTACCCAAAATATGAGATATTCTTACCAAATCAAGCATGTCTAACATGATGGATTTCCATTTTTAAAATCAATAATGTTTTATGGAGACTAACAAAAAACATCAAATAAACTACTGCTCATGAATCAGTTCTGGTTGTGAATAAGCTCAAAGCCATTTCCATCACTCCCTCAGAAACAGAAAAATGATCACCTTGGGTATCTTAAAACTCAGGAAGAAGGTAAAGTAACCCATAAATGCTGTGCAGGGTAGTTCAACATACATTAATAATTGGCTACTGGTGCTACAACTAACAATTACTTACTTGGACTACAGCTCACAGCTCTCAGTCGCATTGAGACTGTGTCTGAAAATACCGACAGGAAGTCGAGCATTAAAATCACCTACTGTTCAACTTTTATGGACAGCAAACTACCGTTGCTGATTTACTTCTTTAAACTATAGCTCCTTCCTCTGCAATTATGTACTGAATTCTAAGCTAAAAAGGCTCATCTTCCTTGGATTAATGTTTTTCTTTGTGCTTCTCAAATGCCTAATATAAGAGCAGTCCTTCTAATTTTTCATCTAAATTTCTGTTTACGCTATTTAAAATGTAACAGACTTTGAAGGGAATTTTCAGACAAACAGAAAATTGCCCCTTCCACCTCACTGGCTTTTTCTTCTGTGCATTCAGCAAGAGAATTTACAAGAATACAATATACTGCTTCCGTAAAGAGTTATTAACCTTATTTTGTTATGAAAACTCTAAGAAAATGACTGTGAATCATAGACTGGTTACCTGCCTCCCTGTCACGAAGCTACGTTACTACAACTGAGGTCATTTTCATTACTGACTAGATCCAAGAGGAACATAAAACAGGATCTTTCTCATGCAAATATACAACTCTGTGTGTGTTTGTGCAGGTGTGTGCAGAAAATCACTCCAACAAACAGTAAACAACCAATATTGCGTGGGGAGGTAAAAGTATCAGCTGTAAGAATACAGTAAAAATAGGCACGTAACTTACAATAAAAATCTTACACAAACAATACTCTTTTCAATTACCTAAATAAATTCCTTCTCTGTTAAAACTGTGAGATTTGATCAGAAAATATTGTTTGAATGCTTTTGTAAAATCTGCAGTAAACCTCTTTTATCTCTTTTAATCCAAGAAAGAGACCAATCATTTTTCCTTTCACAAACTGTTCTTTTCAGTTCTCAGTGGCTCAGCTGATTTTGCACCAGATTAGTTTACTTTGACACCTGACTGAAGACCAGAGCTGCAGATTCTGTAGTCCTGAAGTTTTAAGCAGGGATATTTCTTTCATAGGCAAATATCTGTAGATGTCTTTGTTGGAGTTTTTGCTTGGTGTCTTAGATCTGTACCAGCACCATGATAGCCTCAGTCTAAAACAGCTTTCTGTGTATAGCATCACTATGTGAGTTTTTGTCATGCAAAGTCACATAGGGTAAGTTCAGATGTCAGATTGATAAATACAATTCATTCCCAACTCCAGCGACTTTCGATATAAAGCAGCTGCCTGTATAGCCACACAAACAGCAGTTCTCAAAAAAATCTTGGCTACTCAATGAGTAGTCCAATCATCCTTATTTAACCTGGGTAGTAATGCAAATACATCTAATCTTGTGCTGAATTGGTCAGTGCTAACAGCATGACTAAAAAGGTCATGGTCCATTTCTCTTCTTCCTTCCCAAGTAAATCTACAACTGCAATAGAGATAAAATCATAATGCCTGGATATCTACTGTGGCTGAAGACGGTGCACTCTTCTGAAAATCAGGTTTCTAAAATTAGTAGGCAGTTTTGGAAATAAAGGTCAAAATTGGTTTTCTGGTGTCCTGTGGTAAACTAAACCAAGTCAGGCTCAGAACTGATGCCTCCAAAGCCCTTTTACAATATGTTAGATGTTTATGCCTTGCCTAGGAAGGTCACGAATTCTCATATACCATTCAGTGAGTTAATAATGGCTAATAAGGAGCTCACATGGCCTAGCCCTGCTTAAAGCAAGTTTTCATTGCAATGCAGCCAGAGTGAACCTACAGCAGAGCCTCTAATGCCTGATCTTACTGACCTTCCCCATCCAGGTCAGCTTCTAAGCAAGCAAAGTTCAGATGAAAGAAATTTAGGAAGGAATTACAAAGATAGCCAATGCTGTGTGGTAAGATTGAAAGACTTTTTCTTGCTCATAAAATAGCCACAAGACTTACACCAGGAAGACACAGGAAAGATGCCTTGTAAGTTTAACATATACTGTGTCTGAGGAACTGTGAATCAAGCAGTATAATCACCTCCTGCCAGACACTGTAATCCCTGAGCTGTTTTAAGTGATCATATCACACAGTTCTCAGTGCTTAGTCAAGGTCCTTTTCCTTTTAGACAAGCCTGTAAAATCAGCATGCAAAGTCTTTGCCCACGTGCAATGGGACAGTGCAGCTTTGCCAGGAAGAAACAGAGAGAAAACTTCTCAAGAAATGTTAGCCTAATGAGTTAAACACAGACTTGTACTTCCATTTGGTACCTGATAATTTTGTGCAATGTGACATTGGACAAATAAGTGCAGTTTATGTTTTCCCTATTTCTACAGTGTGAATATTAACAAACACCTAGATAGCTTCCAGAGAAAGGCCCTGAGGATTGGGCCATTTTTGTGAAAACTCTTGAAAATTAAATGTCCTTACTAACTCCAGAGGAATGCTGAACAAGGTACTAAAGCTGAGACATGCACAGGCTTTCAGGGCTGCCCTGCAAGCTCTGTTGCATGCCACAGGACTGGGAAATTATGAAAGTTTCCCAGGGAGAGCTGGTAAAATAACTATTATCAGTTTGCTCTCCTTTCCCACTATTCCACTCTCTTTTCAAACTTTAACTGTTTGAACTGAAATGCAACATTCCAAGTGTCTGCCTCAGGCTGATGTCTTTTCATTCCCACTGAATAACTATTATACCACTATGAAGATTGCCATGCCAAACTTTCAAAAGACAATTCTGTGCAACCTTAGTTTGGTCCTTCGTACACAGCTATTACGAAGACAACTAACAAGTAACATGATCAGAGAATATTTTTCCTTATAGCCTCTTCCTCATTCAGGGCCCAAAATGGAGGTCAGCACAGAAGGCAGGATTCACCTGCACTGCCTACAGCTATCTGCAGCCCTGATGTCTACAGCTGAAGTAGACAGTTTGTGCTTCCATTAGTTCACTGAAAAAAAAAAAGGTACTTCCAGGGTGCAACTCAGCTTATTCTTAGATAGACAAATTAACCCTGTTGAAAAACTGTCAATTTTTATCTATGCTACAGACATATCTATGGTTAGATGCAGGATTTTATTTGGCAGATCATATACCAGTCATTTAATTTGGGTGCTACAGTGTAGAATGAAGTACATCATCATCCCTTTTCTCAAATGCGATTGGGGTGCAGAAAGGTTAAGGTAAAGAGTTTCCCTTAGTTCTAAACACTAAGATTTGTAATGCTTGGTATTATATAGCACAACATATATTCAAGAAACAACTAACAACAACTGTTAACTTCAAATAAAGTTATGCATGTTCTGAACTTCTTCTGATGAGGCCCTATTGTCTCCAACTGGGCATCCAGAAAATGAGAAACACAGAGCTGAAGACCAGCTGTGAGAAATCTGGTTTGCATCATCTGTGTAGCAACACATGAGTGGATGTAGAAACCCCTCCACATCACCTAACTGCCCTAGGGATTCAGTTTTCTTTTCCATCTACCTCCTGCCCCACTCACTTCATAACTTTAAGCTCTGCAACAAGTGATGTAAAGGTTCTACAGACTATCTCCCTTTGTACTGCAAAATCATGATTTATCTCCTCCATTAGGTGTAGTTAATCCTCTGAAAAAGTAGTTTTCACACGTAGTGATTGCAACATATGCCCTACATATGTAAAAGGAGGCTGAATTCATTTTCATAAAGTGTTTTATTTCCGAAATGTTCTAACTCCTGATCAGTACCTTAGGTTTTCTTAAGTTAGACATCTAAGTCTGGGCTAATCATCCATAGTTGTCTTACCAGGTAAAGAGACAGCGATTGGAGGTGGGGGAAGGGCAAGGGGAACGGGACACTTCCTAAGTTAATTATGAAAATGGCATGTTAGATCAAACACCTTGTGGTGGCACCTGCTTCTCTCTTACACTGTAAAGGGAATCTACCATGTCTACATCAGATTTAGCCATCAAAGTTTTGTTTACGCTTTTAAGTTTTGTTTTTTAAATCTATGTTTACAGCAGATTATTCCGACATTTTTTTATTGAGTACATCAGTACTATAAAATGTCCATAATTGCTGTAGGTGTGCACAAATCTTTCTTTTCCTCATCTTTTTCTACTGCATCCTTTTATCTTGTTCTGCCATTCCAGAGGTCTCTGGAGAGGCCTTGGTGTTTAATTTAGAACGTACTTCTGAATTAAAATCGAGCTCGATAAATGACAAAATATATTTTACTGTACGTGCTACTTCCTAAGAATGCATTGAATTAGTATGCTTTGTTGGGTTCTCCCCCAGGAGACTGATTTAGTCTAATGATAGTGCAAGGTCATTAGCACAGTATCAGCATAAATTCTGCTTAACCAGTGCCAGGTGGTTAACTAGTTTGTGCTAATGTGTTGTGTGCATAAAACTGTGAACTCAACTCCTCTGTATGACAATGTGATCTCAAGAAAGATTTGGGCAGCCTGAATGTATTCCCACTAATCTCGAACCAGAGATAAATAACTTTCACTGATGCCCCTAAGGCAAGTTGAAGACTCTCATGCATTGCCATCCAAAACAGATTCAAAATATTTTTTCTTAACAAGCTGACTTACAAACTGCCTATATTTGAAAGAAAAACTTCAGTATGCTTCATGTGCTTTCTCCAATATTTATAAATCAATTCCATTTGAACATCTGATTGCTTATATATTTTACAAATTGGATATGGGTTCTGTTTTTCTTAAGAATAAAACAATCTTAGTTAAAAAAAAAAACAAACTGCAAGTGCAGAGTACATTTTACAACAAGGCTGAGTGGAAGGCTCTGCACACGGGTCAGGGCAATGCCCAGTAGCAGTATGGACTGGAGGAATGAATGGATTGAGAGCAGCCCTGGGAAGGAGGACTTGAGATATCAGTGGATGAAAAAATGGACATGACCAGTCAATGTGTGCTCATGGCCCAAAAAGCCAACCAAATCCTGGGCTACATCAAAAGAACTATGGCCAGCAAGGCAAGGGAGGTGTTTCCCCCTCCAGTTCCACCTTTGTGAGACCCCACCTGAAGTGCTGCATCCAGCTCTGGAGGCCCCAGTGCAAAAAACACAGCAACCTGTTAGAGAGCAGGTCCAGAGACGGACCCTGAAAATGGTCCAAGGGCTGGTACACCTCTCCTGTGGCCAAATGCTGACTGAGCTGGCATTATTCAGCATGGAAAAGTCTCAGGGACGACCTTATTGACTTCCTTCAATATCCAAGCAGGGCTTATAGGAAAGATGGGGAGAGACTTTTCACCAGGACTTGTAATGACAGGACAAGGGGCAACGCTTTTAAATCAAAAGAGGGGAGGTTCAGACTGGATGTAAGGAACGATTGTTTTGGTTTTTTCCATTGTGAGGGTGGTGAGGTACTGGAACAGGCTGCTGATAGAAGTTGTGGTTGTCCCACTGTTGGAAATGGTGAAAGTCAGGTTGGATTGGGCTCTGAGCAATGTGATCTAGTGAAAGATGTCCCTGCCCACAGCAGGGGGGCTTGACTAAGTGATCATTATTGTTCTTTCCAACCCAAAGCATTCTATGATTCTATGATAAAAGCTTTGGGCATTGAATTTTGAGTCTCAGAGTTTTGCATTTCTGACCTTTATGTTCTGCATTTATCCATTCAATGATGTCTAGTTATTGATCCTGAAATGACTGAAAAAGCTTCCTTTTGCTATATCTGTGAAATACAGGCAAAACAAGGGGAAATATGACAAGTTTACTTTCCAACAACATAACCAAACACAGTAAGAAGAGGGTCAGCAATGGATAAAGGGTTCTCCATTCTGCATTGCACATTTCTCACTGCAAGCCAGGATCTTCCCTACTTATAAAGTGGTGTTGGAAAATTCTTGAGTGGGAAAGAAAAACAGAAAAAATAAGGGCTGAAGTTTTTGGATGATCAGATTTAGGAAGTATCTCCATTGCACATGTGTGCCCAGACCTCAAAGAGGAATGAAATTACCCATGAAGGAATGAAAAAAAAAGCCCAGCATCATGGCTTGGCAGTTTTGAAACACTGTTGACAATATGAGTCAGGGGCGTTCTGTTGAACTGAACACGGGATTAAAGGCAAGCTGTAACTCAGGAGGACAAGAAAGAATTTTACATAACTAGAAGGTTCAGTCCTTACAAAATCTTTAAAATATTTCAATAAACTTCTGATCCTCTAGGTGGCTGAGTAGAGGAATTTGCATAGGATCCATGTATATGATGGCTGCTAAGAACTTCAGCCTTGGGAAATTGAAAGGAAATCTTCAATCAACAAAGGAAGATACTTGATCTCTTGCATGTTTTCTGATCTGAGCACAAATTGTAACACAGTAGATGACAAGAAGTTCATGTGCCATCTTTGGGGTGCCAAGACACTAGTTATTGCTCTCGCGCTTCAGTATCTGGATGCATTTCAGTCTTTACAACAATGCTCAGGTGATATCTCCTAAGTTGTTTACAAGACAAAAAATTAAAGAATTTGAAAAATGTTCCCATGCTGAAAACATGCTGAAGAAAACAAATGCTGAAGTCAAGAGAAGGCAAATGCATCTTGCCCCAGAGGAAAGAACACAGAGTAGTCCAGAAGGAATGTCTGGGCAGTGTTACACTCAGAGGAACCTACACCATACTGTTCTCTGTCTTACTAAAACTCATTGCTTTATTTCTAAAGTAGTATCTGCCACATGCAGACAGAAAGCATGAATTATCATGGAAAATTCAGTCTGAAACCTCAGATCCTGGTGATCTCACACTACCAGTAGTAAAACGTTCCTAGAATTTCTCTAAAATTTTAGATGACAGTTTTCTAACTCAAATGTATTGAAGACAAGTAAAATCTGACATCATTTTGACAGGTGCAAAGAAATTGATCACAGAAATAACACAAGTGGTTAGGTAGAAGATACAAGGGTTTGAGGATAGCTCTTTTATTATGCCCAAACCAATAATTTTGATTACTTGCACCCAAATATTTAAGACTTAGCAGAGGATCCTGATAAACTATTACTGTTCATTCATAGCACAGGATCCAGAGGAAAAAAAAATCTTTAAAAACTGTCATTAATCACTTGAATTACTTAAGATTGATGGTGGATGAGTCTGTCTCAAGACAGTGTAAAATTGATTTCCTACTATTTTAAACTCAAGTTTTTATCATTTCTTTTACTAAAAGATACCATGCTTTTAAGCAAACAAAGCAGGAGGTCAGACATCAAAATGGTTTGGCTTATTAATGCAAGAAGTCAAACAATATCATGTCAGAAAGATCTCTTTATCTTTAAATCTATAAACCTGGGAACTGGGCTACAAAAGAAATGCTGTCTTTTTGAAGCTATTACTTTCTTATTATGAAAAACTTATGAAAAAACATAGCCCATTATTTTTAAACCCGAATTTATGTCTAAATGTCGGTTCCACTGATATTAATTGGGTGG